>QLOD02000017.1:21753264-21774027 GCA_003260245.2 Sideroxylon spinosum | reverse complement strand
TCTTATCCTAATCAACATTAAGCCTTATCTGATCTTCTATACAAATCTGTAACCGAAAGCTACAGAACTTATCTACAAACCTTCACATAGTATTCGAGAGGTTACTTCAGAAGTACAAAGAGAAGAGAGCAGAAAGAAATTCATGAAGGGCTCAAATCAATCCACCACAGAAGTATCACCCTTAGATGCCCGGGATCCTCCCCAATACAGCAAGCAATTGACCGAAGAAAGGAAGACCATGGTGTGACCACTGCTGGAAATTTCGCTACACCAAGGAAACATCCTGGAAACTTCACAGGAAACCTGCCGATTGGAAGCCATTTCATCCTCAAACTGATAAAGAAAGCCATGGCCACAAGGTCATTTCTGAGGACAAACCTACGTCACCTACAACATGTCTCTTCAGTAAAGAACAAATGCAGGTACTTCAAAAGTTAGTTACTCAACATTTGTCAAGCACTTCAAATTCTATCATTGGAACTGGATAAGTGGCTCAAAAAGGTAATTTTCTAACTACCTTACAAACTAAAAAGAATGAGAAAATGAGTTCCTGGATCATTGACTCAAGAACTTCTGACCATGTGACTGAGATGCCACAATCATTTAGAATCTTACACCTTATTCCGAGAATCATAATGTTCGTATAGCTGATGGTTCTCTTTCAAAAGTGTCTGGTACTAGCTCTATGATCATTTCTAAGGACCTAAAACTTGAAACGGTTCTTTTGGTTCCAAACTTGGAGTGTAACTTGCTATCTATTAGTAAACTTGCTCAAGGAAGCAGTGTGTTGCTAAATTCTTTGCCAACCAATGTGTTTTTCAGGACTTGAATTCGGGACAGATGATTGGCAATGCTGAGATGCATGGACAATACTTTCAAAGGGGCTGACCATCTTGGAAGATAATTTCAAGAGACGTTAGGTGAAAAACAATCTTTCTCTACTCTCAGAACTAATAAGGAGAGTGAAATCATGTTATGGCACTATTGTCTATGATATACTAGTTCTTTATCTCAAAAATTCTTTCCATTATTATTCAATAAAAACCCAAATTATCTTCAATGTGAAATCTATCAATTGTCCAAGCATGTCTGCAACTCTTATCGTATTCAAGAATGCAAAGCCTCCCATCCTTTTTCTATGATTCACAATGATACTTCGGGACCATCTCGAATAAAAAATGTGACAGGTTCTAGATGGTTTGTGTCATTTGTTGATGCTCATACTAGACTTTCTGGGATATTCTTGATGAAAGAAAAATCCAAAGGGGATCAAATCTTCAAAAACTTCAAAAACATGATTTAAACTCAATCAACTGCCAACATACAAATCCTAAAAACTGACAATGGTAGAGATTAATTTAATCCTATTCTTGGGGAATTCTTATTTAGAGAACGGGTAGTTCACCAAAGCTCCTGCATTGATACACCTCAACAAAATGGGATCACAAAGAGGAAAAATAGACATTTGCTAGAAATTGCAAGGGCTCTTATGTTCTCACCCCATGTTCCAAAACGTTTCTGGGGATAAGTTGTGCTAACTACAGCCTATCTCATCAATAGGATGCCTTCTTGAGTCTTAGAATCCCAAACACCATGCCATGCTTTCTTAAAATCATATCCAAAATCTCAGCATATCTCATCTATCCCTGTCAAAGTTTTTGGGTACCGGGCATTTGTTCACATACTTCAACAACATCAAGGTAAACTTGATCCCAAGGCTATTAAAGGTGTTTTCCTTGGTTACTCTCCAAATCAAAAAAGGTATAACTGTTACTGTCCTGTCATAGAGAAATTCTACAATTCCATGGACATTACATTTATTGAAAATTAGCCTTATAACTCCAAAATTGATATTCAAGGGGAGAGTGAGATTATTCGAGAATGCCAGTTTTGGGAATCAAAAATCATGTTGAAACCTCAGGAGTCTGAGCCTACTACTCATTCAAACCCAAGTCCAACTCCTCAAACCATAGAATCTAAGCCAAGTGTTTCTCATCAACGTAATTCTCCTACAATAAGCTCATTGTCTACTCAAGGAGGAAGCACAATCCCACAAATATAGAAGAACAAATGCATCTAAGTACAACCCATGAAACTGAACCAAATTCAATTCAGCAAGAAACACATTCAAGTAACACTAATTCTAACCCTAATGAATTACACTTGCCGATTGCTCAAAGGAAAGGAGTAAAATCTTGCAGAAATCATTCTATTCATAATTTCATTTTGTACAAGAACTTATCACTTGGATATCCAGCATTTGCTACTAGTCTTGTAGAAATTTAGATTCCAAACAACATCCAAGAGGCTCTTCAGAATCCTAAATGGAAGACAGCAATTGATGAGGAGATTCAAGCACTGGAAAAAAAATGGAATTTGCATGCTGGTTTATCTATCCAAAGGAAAGAATCCAGTTGAGTGCAAATGGATTTTCAATGTCAAATACAATGCTGATGGCAGTGTTGACAGGTATAAAGCTTGATTGGTTGCTAAAGGTTACACACAATTCTATGGAATTGATTACTAGGAAACCTTTGCTCCAGTTACAAAGTTAAACACCATACGAGTTATCAATTTAGATTGGCCTTTGTATCAACTGGATGTCAAGAATGTGTTCCTCAACGGAGATCAGGCCTTGAGACTAAGGAAAACATCCACAAAGTTTGCAAGCTAAGTAAATCTCTTTATAGTCTTAAACAATTTCCTATGCTTGGTTTGATCGATTCACCAAGACTATAAAGAGATTTGGCTACTCAAAGGGCCAGTCTAATCACACATTGTTTTACAACCACTCCTCCGAAGGGAGAGTTGCTATGATCATAGTATATGTGGACGACATCATACTAACTGAGGATCATGAGAAGGAAATTGGCGAGCTTCAAAAGTCTCTTGCTCAAGAGTTTGAATAAGACTTGGGAAACCTTAAATACTTTCTTGGAATGGAGATAGCAAGGTCAAAAACAGGAAATTCAGTCTCTCAATGCAAGGTTGTGCTTGAGCTACTCAAGGAAATAGGGATGCTCGGTTGTAAACAAGCCAATACTCCTATGGACAGCACAACTAAGTCGCGATCAAAGGAGGAAAGTGTTCTTGTGGACACACAAGAATGTATCAAAGACTTATTGGCAAACTCATCTCTCTCCCACATACAAGCCAGACATCAGTTTTTTTCAATCAGTTGCTAGCCAATTCATGAACAACCCGACTGAGGAACATAAGAACAATGTCTATCACATCCTCAGGTATTAAAAAGTGCTACTGGAGAAGGACTTTATTTCAAAAAGACTAAATAAAGGAACACTAAGATATTTACAGATACCGATTGGGCAGGCTCTAGAACAGATCAAAGATCAACCTCAGGGTATTACACCGATGTATTTGGGAACCTAGTCATTTGACAGAGCAAGAAACAATCAATTGTAACTCAAAGCAATGCAGAAGCTGAGTTTGGAGCCATTTGTGAAGGAATATGGTAAAAGAGACAACTGCAAGAACTTAAATTTCCAGTTGGAGATCCTATCAAGATGTTATGTGACAATCAAGCCACAATAAGCATAACAAAGAACTTGATTTATCACAATTGTACAAAGCATATGGAGATAGACCGTCATTTCATCAAGGAAAAGATAGGAGGAACAATTTCAATAAACTATGTGATGAGGACATTATGATTTATTTCTTTTTATTATTATTTTATTTATTATTTGGACTCATTTTGTTTTGGGCTTTATTAATATTGAGTTTATTTTATTAGGGGTTATCTGGACCCATTTGTTTTGAGCCTTATTAGTATTAAGTTTATTTTATTAGGGGTCTTTTGTGTTTCGGTCCATGAATTTTAGAAGTTTATTATTTGTAACTTAATTAGGGTTAACAAGATAATTATTGAATAAATATTGAATACATTAATTCTTCTTCTTCTAAGCTCTTCTTCTAACTTTCTCTTCTTTTTTTTATTTGGTTCTACATCAACTCGACAGAGTCGAGTTCACAATTGTTTTGAACCTTATTAGAATTAAGTTTATTTTATTAGGGGCTTTTTGTGTTTCGGCCCATAGATTTTAGAAGTTCATTATTTAAACCCTAATTAGGGTTAACAAAATGATTATTGAATGAATATTGAATACATTGATTCTTCTAACTCTCTTCTTTTTCTTCTTCTTCTAATCTATTCTTCTAACTTTCTTTTCTTTTTCTTCATTTATTTGTTAAGTTATTTGGTTCTACATCAACTCGACAGAGTCCATTTGTGCTTTCCAGACAACATCAAAAGATTTCTTTTAGCTTGGTGGGGTCAACCAATGGGAAGGAGGAAGAAGATATGGAACATAATTCCTTTTTGCATTTTTTGGATAATTTGGAAGGAACGCAATAGGAGGATTTTTGACAATATTGCTATGAATACTTTGAGGGCCAAGAGTTTTTTTTTCTTTCATGTTTGTATAAATGGGTGGAAGAGGGGAAAAATATTGATATGTGCTCTTTTCTTCATTTTATCGCTAGTTTGCAGTGATTTAGGTTTCGATTGTATGTACTTTCTATTTTAACATCTATTCGATGCTATATCAATAAAACTTACTTATCTTTTTCAAAAAAAAAAAAAAAAATCAACTCGACAGAGTCGAGTTCTTCTCAGCCCTGGAGAGTTGATGAGGACATCAGGATCTATTTCTTTTTATTATTATTTTATTTATTATTTGGACCCATCTGTTTTGACCTTTATTAATATTGAGTTTATTTTATAAGAAATCATTTGGACACATTTGTTTTGAGTCATATTAGTAGTGAATTTATTTTATTAGGAGCGTTTCGTATTTCGGCACACGGATTTTAGAAGTTTATTATTTGAACCCTAATTAGATTAACAAGATGATTATAGAATGAATATTGAATACACTGATTTTCCTTCTTCCCTACGGCTATTGCTTCTTCTTCTTCTAAGCTTTTCTTCTATCTTTCTCTTCTTCTTCTTCATTTATTTGCTGAGTTATTTGGTTCTACATCATTATGTTCCTACTGCACTTCAAACGGTAGACATTTTGACTAAAGCTCTTTCCAAAGCTGCCTTTGAAGAATTGAGATCCAAGCTGGGAGTTATCAACATCTACATCCCAGCTTGAGGTGGAGTGCAGAAATACAGCTGTATTTTATAACTGTTAGATGAAATTTGAAATTTGAATTAGTTTCCTATCTTAGAGGGATTTGATTTAGTTTTAAATTCCTGATTGTGTGCATAAAATTAGGACTTAGTTTCCTTTTTCTGAGGGGTAAAATCCCTTCATTCTTTGTACACGTGCGTGTGTGTGTGCGCGCGCATTCAGACTTACAAAAATCAACAATAGAATACGTTTCTCTCAATTTTATACATAAACTTTACCTTATCCAGTATGAAGGACATGAACAATGGCAACTCACTCTGAAATACAAGAGGAGAGAGAAAAGGAGATGATAAGGGTAAAGAACAAAAAAGACCAACCAAGGTAGGCAAGGAGACTTGTTAGTTAACATGGAAGTGGGAACCTTATGTATAAAGACAGCAGGGTGTTAGAACTGTATAAGCCCAAAAGGGCTTTAGGACATGCATATGAAACATTAAGGTAAAAGCAACATCTAGCAAATGATGGTGCTAGCGTTCAGCCACACCATTTTGTTAAGATGTATGAGGACAAATGGTTAGGTTAATAATGCCCCGATCGACATAGAAGGTAAGAACAACAATCTGAATGTATTTGAAAGCATTATTAGACCAAAAAACTTGAATAGAATTGTTAAATTAAGTTAAAATTTCATTACAAAAACAAGTCACCAAGAAAAAGAAAGAAAGAACTAGGATTGTTGTTTTATTTGAAAAGGCCACATCACATAAGAATGGTCATCAATGAAAAAACTTATTTTGTGATCTTTATTGATGACCATTCATATGTGACGTGGCCTTTTCAAATAAAACAACAATCCGAGTCCTGGGAGGTCTAACTTTTCGGGAATAATGCGATCGTTGACTATAATAGAGTCACCGGAATCCAGTGGAAGAGTGAGAACCAATGCAATCTAAACCAAGAGGGGGGGGAGATGGTAGTAGTAATGGAGATTGAATGAGAAGTCTACGGACCAACAGTCAAAGCTCTATCTCTGCTGATCAGATATTTAGCCTTGGACTAGCAGGGCCTTACAAGATAGGAATTCCTCCAAAAATCTCTCTCTAAACTGGAGGAGAAAGTCTTAACAATCCCTTGATTTTAGCCACCAATCCACTGGAATCCCGATGATCCCGCCAAAGAATGTATCCGTTAGAAAAATTCTCGAACCTTATTCCTTGTTCGAGGTGGTGGGGCCACCCAAGGGTAGGATTCATCGCGACCTACTTATTGCAGGATCCTCCAGCGACTAGCTAATAGCTTTGTGATACTGTGGCCATCCCACAAGGAAGGTAAGGAAGTAGCCCCAAACCCGTAATCGCGACCGAGGTACCTACAAAAAGAAGAACTGCGACCCTAGTACGTACAATAAGAAAAACCTATGTGATCTACATCAAAAGGTTATGACTCACGACTAACACAATGACTATGGAAGGAACTATGATGATACTTGTCAAGCTAACAAACTTCACATTCTAGACTAGGTACTAGACTCAAATTTGGGACATGTTTTAACCAAGCTACTAACGAATGATTCAGATGAGAGTGTCGCTAAAAGGGTGAGACAAAAGTATGAAGTGCAATGAAAAATGTGTGCTCTAGTGGACGATTACAATTAAGGTAATAGAGGCCATCCTTTTCATCCCCCAAACAAATCATCATCTTCGTTGTAAGATCCTGGAAGAGACAAGAAATAGAAACGAAAGTTATGAAGCAATTTAATATTTTAATTACCTAACTAACAAAGAGTAAATTAAAAGGAAACGAAGGGACATAAAGTCTATATGACAGGGTAAGAGATGATGAAGGACGTAAGGTCCCTCAACCAAGCGCAAGATGAGACCATTAAACCAAGATCAAAGAATAAGGAACAATTACTCAACATATGAGTACTGACTCCAGAATTGATAATCCAAGAGGGAAAGGAAGATGCCACTAGTGTCAGATTACCTACTTGGTTTTGTGATACTTCTTCTAGTAGAAAGGCTCATCATGATTGGTGCCAACATAAAAGGCACACATTCATCACAACAATTACGTATGCATTTCTCTCCACACTGGAAATTTATACTATAAATATCAAAATTATTAAAAAAAAAAAAAAAAAGACAACAGTAACATTATAATATTATGTAATAGAGAGAATAAGATTGGATAGGTTAGGGATACAATTCTAACATCCAACAAGACTGGATAGATTGGATAGTACCGTTTTGAATGATGCAAAACTTATCAAATGCAACAACATTCAAACCATCCCTCAAGGGGATCAGAATCAATTTGTCTAATATGGATCTTAGAACTGTAGGATTGTAAGAAGATCAGAATTTTAACAACTACGCTAGACATAATAGTTTTGAGACAAGGAATAAAACATTGTTTATTTTCTCGAAACAACAAAACATTTTCATTTCCTAGAAGTCCAAAACAAGATACTAGAAAAATAATAATTCTATAGTTATATTAAACACACTAATAAACACCAAAATATTGAATATGGATCAAAATAATATGTTTAATTTGTTTATAATTGGACTTTCATAGTTCATATAGACTTCATTATCCTCCTGAACATTTCTGTAGAGTTATATACTTTTCTGCCACTTCAAAATGTTTCTGCCTTAGTGCTAATCGAACCAAACTACCAAAACAAAACTTTGATCCTAGGTTTGCAGAGATCAATTTCAAGCACATAGAAAGAAAGCAATCTGAGAAGCACATCCAAGCCATAAAATTCAAGCATGATCGAACGAGGCTTACCACAATGGCCACTAAAGCAAGAAGGTCCTTTGCACCAATTCGACCCATTTGAGATAGAAGAATTGCAGCTAAAACCTGAAGTGACTTCAATCCGCCTTTCTTTTTTTGCCTACTTTTCTTTACAATATTTTCATTTCCAGCCGCCTTGTCTGGTTGTTCTTTATTATCACCGAGCCCATTGTATTGATCAATAGAATCAATCCTTTTACTGCAATATCGAGAGTGCCAGTATGCAGCTGTTCCACCACCAACAATGATACCAGTAGCAAGTAGTAAAGTTTTCCTGTAGAAAGAAAATTATAGTTCCAATACTGACAGAAAATAAGCAAATAATGGATACAGGAATGAAAATAAAAGAATCAAATGAGTTCATGGCAGGAAAAAGTTAACAATAAGGATGGATGGTTCCAAAGCAACATGGAAAAAATTAAATAAATAAATAACTGCACGGCAAGAAAAAGAGTTACAGGAATGATGGAATCAAACCTATATGACATATAGTTAATGACAAGGACCATCTTTAATCTAAACAGGTTTAAATCGCCTAGTATTAGGCTAATCATTTTTTAACAAGTAATAATAGGTTAAATATTGACAACCAACAGTTTTATTTCTTTCATTATTTCAGGGAATTCATCGAAATCCTACTGAACTTCCCAACTTCTTAGACAAAAGAAACATTTATTTGAAGTAATTTACTGACACCAAATTTGTTTATAAATTTTCTTAGTAGGTAAAGCCATCACTAGGTAACAACAAAAGAGGAGCAACCAAAGTAGATGAGGGGTACAGAAAAGAGATTTGAACCTAGCCAGTAATGAAATTAGTAGACACAAAACTCTGCATGGAAGCCATTAATATATCCCAAAGTTGCTTTTTTTACTTAATGGACAGGAGCTCAAGGCAAGAGACATAACATTAACGGTGTAATGAAACAAAAACAGATCCATGTTAATTGGCATTTGCATGTGGGAAAGAAGGATGGGGAAACAACTTACCATCTACTTTTTCATATTTTGACAGCTAGACAGCATAGAGAACGGACACTCCAGTAGCAAGTATCAGACACAACTATCAGATATTCCAAAATACATGACACAAGCCACATCGTCCAATATTTTTAAAATTATATTTTTTTAATAGATACAATTGCAACGCACTTGGTATTAAACAAACTGAAACCCAACACTCCTTTTGGATTGATGGGTTTCGAGGGGAAGTGTCATTGTTAGTTTTGTTTGGATTCTTATTTTAGGAGGGGAGGGAAAGTGCGCGGAGGGGTTAAGAGGGATAGGGAACCCACAATCTTAGAACTTCTCTTCCCCTCCAAAACTAAGAAGAAACCAAGGGGAAGTGAAAGGGAGTGTTAAATGATAATATTTTAAATACCAAATATAAAAGAAAAATAAGTAAAAATATTAGTTTTTATAAATCTTCAGCTCCCTCCACTTTTATAATTATTTCTCTACTCAAAACAGTGAAGAGAAGTTCCCCCACTATCCTTTTAATTATACATTATCTAACCAAACAAGTAATAAGTACATCCCCTCCCTTCACTCTACCCTTTTCACTTTCCTACCCCTCCATCCAAACGAATGTAAAATCATCTTATCTTTATCTTGTTACATTAATATATTTAAAAAAAAATGCACTATTTTTCTTTTTCATTGTACTGTTCTATAACTTTTTAAGGAAATTGCATATCCCTGTAGTTGCTTGGAGTGCATAGATTCCATATGCTTCGTGCGTATAAAATTGTGCCCTCTTTATTGCCATTTTTTTATTACAATTTTATACAACTCATTATATATCAGGCTATAAAAACTATCTAATCACATTCAAATTCTAAATAAATAGTCAATTGATTGCCAAGGAAATACAGTAAACATGGTTGTAACACTGCTTAAAGTGTTTATATGATAGCACCACGCCACTCAAACTAGAAACTAATACAAGCTTCTATGCATCCGTCTTTAAGTTGCAAATGCCTACTAGATGCATCAAGAACACGCTCCCTGAACATCACCATAGAGGCCTAAAAGTGTTAGCCATTGCCTACAATTGGGGAAGGGAAGGGGAGTGAATTCGCCATAGCATTTGCTTTTCAAAGCAACAAAAAGAACCATCCCCCCCAAAACCAAAAAAAAGAATGTTATTGGTCCCTAGACCCTGCGTAGGTGGAATCCTCATAAACTGGCTGCTCTAATGTAATTTCACATGAAGACGAATGGCATAACCATAAATGTTTTCATCCAAACCAATGTTCATCCACCACTGGGCAAAAAAGCCCAAAAAGCCACATGTTTCTTACATTTTGTTTCCAAGTTCTTTTTGTCTTTTTAAGCGCAACAAAAAAAATAAAAAAAATAAAAAAATAGATATTGTTGGTTGGTCGCCAGATTAGTCCTTAACACATGCTCAAGCTTGTGTCTTATTCGATTACCTGAAATGCGGATCGTTTCAATACATGAGAACTTGAAACTTATACTCTAAAATGCAATACGATAGGAGAAAGGCTTCTCACAATCCTCATATTACTAAAATATTTTGACATATGTAAGTCACTTATCTTCAGATAAATAATTAATCAAAAAAATCAAACAATGTAGATGTTAAATGAGCCCAACAACATATAAGAGTAGGAGTCTCAACCTCAAAACCTAGGTATTAAGATGAGGGGCGTCCATCTCTTATATGGGGGGAGTGACTTTTATCACAGGCCGATGTGGGACAATTTCTAACAGTAGACATTAATGATAGTAAGTACGTTTTCTATTTGATATGAATCTATGCTCATTATCCTTTCATAAAAAGCCAACTTTCTATCTGACATGAATTTTCACACAATAAATTATCAATTCAATTTTTTCATAGGTTTTTCTAATGAAAATATAGCACAATTAGAATCTTTCGGATTGTCATATTTAGTGTACTGGAACATAAGTGTACTATGTTCCATAATGTGTGTACCAAAACATAGTTCACAATAGTAGTAGTTCCCAATCTTTTCCTAGTTTTTATAGAATTAAATAGTTTTCTCCTATTCTTATATCATATTTCTACTAAGCATAAATAAAAAGCATACATAACTCTATTTAGGCGTCAAGTCATTCACATAATTATCGTCTATAACAAAATGACAAGATATAAACATGCATTTATGTCTATTAGTCCCTTTTCTTCTAAAGACCTAATGTTAAACAATCTCATGAAAAACATCTCTTGATAGAAATGACCTATGAAAAAAGATTTGTGTAATCGACCTCAACTAGCCTAAGATTAATACTCTGTTGAGTTCCGTCTCTTCTCCTTTAAATTTTTTTTTTTTAAATTCTAGGAATTTTAAACCCCAAAAATAGAATTTTCTCAAACATATGTACATAAAAGACAAATGTATTTATTGCATGAAAATGAATAAATGGTTATCTTTTCACATGCATATAAATATATAATTATTCTTTAAAATGTTATTTTTGTGCCATTTCATGATACTTTTTAAAATTGCGTCATTGGCTTGTTCTCATCATACTGTGCCCTACTAGTGTCACCTATATCATATGTATGTGTCATGTTGTATCCTTATCCAATGCCTATGTGTCTCATCTCATGTCTATATGCTTTGATATGTTTCCACCATGACCAGCTTCTTACTCCATTGTAAAAAGAACCAAAACGACAACAAAAATTATTGCAAGCCAACAGCAAAACAATTGGAAAATGGCAGCAACACGAGCCCAAAACAGTTGTGAGACACCAACCAAATAGCAATGAAAGTACAGCAAAAATTGTTGCCAGACAACCAAACAACAGCAAAAATGGCTACAAGACTACAATGAGAATGCAGCAAAAACAGTTGAGACAACACTTTAAACAGCAGCCAAACAACAAGCAAGATAGCAAGATGAAACTGCAAGAAAACAATGCGGACAGCAGCCAAAAAACTTTAAAAAATAAACAAATAAATAAATAACTAGAATTCAAGATAGCAGCAAAATATTTGCTAGACAACAATGAAACTACAGTAAAAAGGGGCTAAAAGCCAGCGCACAAAGCACGAAAGAACCAAATAGTGCTCATGACAGCAACATGAAACTACAACACTGACAACAACCTAAAAATTGCTAGGAAACATGCAATTATATGAAATTGAGCGTATGACAAGGGTCCAACATGCGAAAAAGAGAGTTGCCCATCGGCCAAGGATAATTCAATGGAAAGTCTAACAAGGCAGAGTGTTTTCTGTGTGTATGTTTGGAATTTATACTAGAAGTAATCCTGTAAAAAATAAGAATAGAAAAAACTAAACAATCCTATAAAAACTAGGAAAAGAATAGGAAAGCAAAATATTTGCATAATAATCTTAACACATTTAATTTCATGCGTTTTCATTTCAAAGTTGTATTATATTTAATGTACGGCCAAGTGATGGAGCAAATCTTCCCAAATTGTGAAAACAAAGTCTAGTTCTAAAAAAATTCAAAAAGATAGAATATTTTACGAATATCGACACATACACAGCATTGATACAACACCCCCCTAAAGGTATTTGTGTTTCATGGTATTTTAAACACGGAACCAATTCACTAATTCACTTATCATATGTGAACAAAACAAGCAGGCATATATGTGCAAGCTTTATGCATTTCGTGTGCGCGCACGAGAGAGAGAGAGAGAGAGAGAGAGAGAGTTCTAAGAACTTCTAATTTGTTTGTAAATAGAACTTTCTAAACCAAACCAAACTAAGTCTTTTCTCACTAGGTGGGGTCAGCTGTGTAAATAGAACTTTCTAAAATAGATTAAAATAAAAGGTAAATGTCAATTCAATACAAAACTAAACAAATAGTTGTTTTTCAAGCAATATATAAAAACATATATTATTTGTTAACTTGTTACTACTATGTCATTCTTAATGGATCCATTTGGAACAGCAAAAAACTCTGAAAAACGGTGAAAAATACAAAAAAAACTCTAAAATTTATTCATTTTTTATCTCACTACATTACGAACCCATAATTTATCTTATTTTTTCACATTTTATCTCACTTTTTATCACTCCATATGCATCAACTATTTTTTCAAACTAAAATATACAAAGAATAATTATTTGCCCTCAAAAACATTATTTTCTTGGACACGTACACATGGACACCCACCATTTCAATGTTCTACAGATTTTTACGTAAACATTGAGGGTATGAGAATTTATTACTGTTACAAGAGAACCAGATTAATCATTAATAATAGCGCAAATATTGGAATGATCAATACCTCCTCGAGGCCAAAAGGCTACGACCATGTTCAGTCAACTGCAATAGCTGAAGAGAAGGCATGGCCAAAGATGAACCTTCTCCAACCAACAAAAATATCAGTAAGTGGGATGGCTCTCTCTAAATTTCTGGAGAACAAATATGAAAGAAAAATCAATAGTCAATAAGACAACACGACATTGCTACTTCTGTAATAGATAAAACTGTATTGATGAGGGAAAGTAGAACAAAACTATTCCAGAGCATGTTTCAAAGTAATACATGCCAAATACAACGTTAAAGAGGCATCAAATTCTTTGATCACAGAGCTCTCAGGGACCTTGCTTATAAAATCGCATACAATTCAAAGCATTACAGAACAGTAACAGACATGAACAATATCAATTTAACAATATAGCATGATGTACCAACCAAATAAATTTCCAAATAATAATCCCTCATCCAACTAGTGCCAGTCAAGCAAGATGCCTGATAAGTTATAGAACATGCCAATTAGATTAAGGGACTAGCCCTTGTGGCAACCCTGAAACCAGTAATCCATTTTGAAAGTTGGTCCTACCAATGATACCGATTCAGATTGGCAATCCAAGGATCATAATTTCATACAGTACATTGTTTCAGTTAGCAGAAAACGGGAACACTTCAGAAATATTTTAAAAATATTTTGGAAACATTTTCAAACCGGCACTAAAATATCAAAGTACAAAACTGTTTTGAAATAGAAACTAAAATCTATCTAAATGTATGAAAAACCTAATAATAAATAAATGAAATAATTTATTGATTTTTGGTGTACTATAGCATGTTTTATTTTGTTTTAATGTAAAAATGACAACTATAATTCTACTAGTGTGTCATTTTAGTCACTTTAGAAATTAAAAACCTCTTGACCATTTTGTGGTTAATGGTAATCTAAGCTCAGAAACTTGGAGTCATGTCCTCTTTGCACACTTCTCAGAAACGCATTCATGCATATTATATTATTTTATAATTTTTTTGAACTCGATACACTGGAGACACTTGGGGACATTTCTACACAAATCATATTATACTTATCTCTTCGACTTTAAATGTTTCAAGAATTCCGAAACCCCAAGATGCTCAACATTAGGATGTTATGTTCTCACCATTTTATACTATGTAAAATGTGAAATCTAATTTATTGCCATTTTGACATTTATACATATTCCATTAAAAATATATACTAATTTGTCATTATGTCAACGTAGGCTTCTTCATCCAGTAATATACTCCAGCAAAATTTTTCCAAACCAGATAAACAAATTTTATAATTTATAACAGCATAGAGAGAATGAAAAATTTTGCAGATGATCAGTATGCCCTTGAACACATCACCAAGATCGTGAAAACTGCAATGATCATTCTACTAAATAACATGAACAAGATGAGTGCACAACAGATGGTTCTACTGGCATTTAGGGAATCTTCTCTATGTTAGAAAATAGACAGATATTTAGGCTGTATATAGGCATGATTTAATGACTGAAATTAGGGTAGTGCCTGTAATTAAGGTAATTAATGGTTGTAATTAATTTAATCAATGCCTTTAATTACTGCCTTATATGGGTACAACTTCCCTAAACAGAGGATTAGGAAGTGTATATATATTCAGCCATATTGGCCTTGTAATAATGAGAAAAATTATTCTTTCATTCACGGTATCAGAACATACAGCTCCTGGAATTTTTTCTCTGATTACTCAGCCTTCATTGCTGACTTTTAATCTATTTTTCTCTGCTTACTCAGCCTTCATTGCTGATTGCTAACCTTTCAACCCAAACCTAGAAACACTAGAACGTCATCCATCCCTGAAATCTCTTCTTCTACTGACCCTTCTAAAGGTTTGACCCCTACTCATACAGGTGATATGCAGAACCTGTTTTCTTCTTACAAATTAAACGATAAAAATTACTTGCATTGATCACAGATTGTTAGAACCTTTCTCAGTGGCAAAGGGAAACTTAGTCACCTATTAGGAACTGGTCCAGCTAGCGGTGATCCTAAGTTTGAGGCTTGGAACGAAGAAGACTCCATGATTATGTCACAACTTTTGAACTCGATGGAGCCAGACATTAGAGGGGTGCATATGTTCCTACCAACTGCCAAAAAAATATGGAAGGCAGTTTGTCAATCTTAGTCAAAGGTAAATGATGCCTCCCTAACTTATGAGATCAAGACCACAATATCTTCCACCAAGCAAGGTACAAGTTCTATCACAAAGTACTATAATCTCATAAGGGTCTTTGGCCGGACTTAGACCATTACCAAAATATAAAAATGAAGTATAGAAATGATAGTGTGATGCTACAGAAGTTTGTAGAAAGAGAAAGGATTTTTGAGTTTCCAGCAGGTTTCGATGCCGAGTTTGATCAAATCCTGATTCAGGTGCTTGGGAAGGAGCACTACCATCTTTGAATGAGACTTTCTCAATCATCCGTGCCTGGAAAAGCCGTCGGATAGTGGTTAAAGACTCGTGCTATTGAAGGCTCGGCACTTATGTCCATGAAACCCAACAAGGGAGGCTTGAACTAGCACTGGAACTTCAATTTGACCACTCCAAGAACATCAAATCATGAAGAGGTCTGGTGTACTCACTGTAAGAAACCTCGTTACACCAGCGAGAAATGCCTGAAATTGCATGAGACTCCTCCAAGTATTAGGAAAGACTGGGGCAACAAGGGAGGACAAGAACAAACCCATTTGACTGATTTTGAAAACCATCAACAACATGAGCAACAAAGCCAAACTGGATCAGATGAAGGGAACTTTAATAAAGAAGAGATTGAGCGATTGAGGAGTCTCCTTAATTCTCTTAAGACTCCCAAGGGATCATGTTCATTAGCTCAAACAAGTAAGTTCTGTAATTCTTATGCTCTTAGTGCCTCTTTTGTTGTTCCTGGGCAATAGACTCAGGCACAACAAATCATGTGATAATGTCCCATCAATTTTTCATCACTTAAAGTCCTTGTCCTAGCAACCGAAAAATTAAAGTTGCAGTTGGATCTCTCACTATTGTTGTAGGCCAGGAAACTGTTTCCCTATTTTCCAATCTCTTATTACAAATCTCTTGTCCATTAAAAGGCTTACAAAAGAGTTAGACTGTCATGTGATCTTTCATCCTACTTGTTGTATTTTCTAGTATTGGATTTCGGGAAGGACGATTGGAGTTGCTAAGGAAAAGGATGGACTTTATATTCTGAATACGAAGACTAGAGCCGATAGCCAACAGCCTCCTTTATCATATATAACCCAAGACACAACCTCAACCGATAGTCTTTTTTGGCTTTACTATTATTGACTTGGCCATTCTCCATTTAGTTTGATGAAAACCATGTCCCCTACCCTGTTCAGAAGCTATGAAATAAAGAATTTACATTGCGATATTTGTGAGATTACAAAACATCATCAGGTTTCCTTTCCTTTAAGCAATAATAAGTCTTCATTACCTTTTGCTTTAATCCATACCGATATTTGGGGTTCATCAAGGATAGCTAATGTGTCATAAGCTAGGTGGTTTGTTACTTTCATTGATGATTGCACAAGGGTATCGTGGGTCTTTATTATGAAAAAAAATCAAAAGTTAGTCTAATTTTCCCTTTTTTTTCCTAGATGATAAAAAATCAGTTTTGGGTGAACATAAAAGGGTTAAGGAGTGATAATGCTAGGGATTATTTCAACCAAATCTTGTCTCTTTTCTTCCAAAAAGAAGAAATTATTCATTATTCCTCATGCATTGATTCTCCTAAACAAAATGGGGTGCATGATTCTCCTCAACAAAGTGGGATGGCTGAGTGTAACAACAGGCATTTACTTGAGGTAACCAGGACTTTGTTACTTCAAATGAATGTTCCTAAAGCCTATTGGGGAGAAGCAATTTTGACCACAGCCCATTTAATAAACAGATAACCCTCCAAAACATTGGGATTTAAGGAACAATGGAAGTGTTCCTTAAGTTCTTTCCACCTTGCATATATACAGTAACCAACCCTCAAAAGTGTTTTCATATTCATGCTCACAACCGAGGAAAGATTAATCCATGGGCCCTAAAGTGCATCTTTATTAGCAATTCCCTTGTGCAAAAGGGTACAAGTACTATCATCCCCCATCACAGAAATATTTTTGTTTACATGAATGTGTCATTTGTTGAGAGTGAGCCTTTCTTTGATACTTCTTATCTTTAGGGGGAGAGAGGAGGTGGTGGTAAGGAAGATAAGAATGGAGATGACAGTTTTTTACTTGACTTTTCCTTTCCAACACACCTGCCCAAACCCCACTTGGAGAACCAAAATCCATCAACACTCAAACAGAACCTGCCTAGACTAAGTCCACCTCTTTTGAACCAGCATTTGTTGTTGAAGAGCCACTATCGGTATACTCAAGGAGGCGTACATTCCATCCCTCACTGGAGCATGTCTAAGACTCAAAACTAGAACCAAGTACTAAAATTCAAAACCCCTTTTTTTTTTTATGATTTGAGTATTCCTAAAGCCATTAGGAAGAATAGACGAACGTGCACCAAACACCCAATTTCCTACTTCATTTCTCTGGACAAATGCTCCCCAAGCCATAAATGTTTCCTTACCAAAATAAATTCAATTCCCATGCCACAAGGACTTGATGAGGCACTTAGAGGTAAGAATTGGAAATATGCTATGAATGAGAAAATCTATGCATTAATTAAGAATCAAACATGGGAGATGGTAGACTGTTCAAGGAGAAAGAAACTACTAGGGTGCAAATGGGTGTGTATGGTTAAATATAGAGCATGTGGCTCCTTAGAAAGATATAAGGCGAGGCTAGTTGCTAAGGGATACACTAAAACGTACGAGGTGGACTATCATGAAACTTTTGCCAGTAGCAAAACTGAATACTATAAGTATACTGTTATCTTTGGCAGCTAACTTTAACTGGCCCTTGCAGCAATTCAATGTGAAAAATTCTTTCTTTCATGGTAATTTGAACGGAAAGTATAAGTGGCAGTTCCACCTGACTTTGAGAACAGTGTTGGGAATCGAGTTTGAAAGTTGAAGAAAGCATTATAAGGCCTTATGCAGTTACGTCGAGCATAGTTTGAAAGATTTACAAAGATAATATTGACAATAAAATATAGACAAAGTCAGACGGATCATACTCTGTTCTTTAAACATTCCGAAAGGGAAAAAAAAGTGACAACTCTTATTGTTTATGTTGATGACATCAAAGTTCCGGAGAGATGAAGCACCTAAAACCTAAGCTTACACAAGCATTTGAAATTAAAGACTTGGGGAAGCTAAAATATTTCTTGGATATAGAAGTGGCTCAATCAAAGGAAGGGATCTTCCTATCTCAATGAAAGTATGTGTTGGATCTTCTATAAGAAACTGGAATGACAGAATGCAAACCCATTGATACACCTATTGAACCGAACCACAGGTTGAGTGAAGCTAAGGATGATGCGACTGTTGAAAGGAGGAGCTATCAAAGACAAGTGGGAAGACTTATTTACTTGTCACATACCTGACCAAAAATTACTTATACTATAAGCGTAATCAGTCAGTTCATGCATGAACCGAAAAACATTCATCTTCAAGTTGTGTATAAGGTATTGGTACCTTAAAGCTAAAGCCGAAAAAGGAGTCATGTTTCAAAAAAATGAGAACAAGATAGTTGAATTCTACACAGATGCAAACTGGACAAGCTCGATCACGAATAGAAGATCGACAATTGGGTATTGTACTATGTTCTTGGTAACTTAGTCACTTGGAGAAGCAAAAAACAATCTGTAGTTGCTCAATCAAGTGCTAAAGCAGACGTGCTCGCCGTATCGTCCTTTCTTCAAATACCACCGCCCAAGGTCAGACCAAGGATCCCCAGGTGCTATGGCGATATGCCACGTGGTTGTTGCAGAGTTTAGAGCTATGGCCCATAATATTTATGAGCTTTTGTCGATATTTATCTTTTTGAGTGATCTTACGTCCAGGGGCAATGACCTATGACGCTCTACTATGACGAGAAGTTAGCTATTAGCATTGCTCACAACTCGGTACAGCATGACAGAACAAAGTACATTGAGATTGACTTGCACTTTATAAAAGAAAAATTGGAAAGTGGACTAATTTGCAATCCATATGTCCCAACCCAAAAACAAATGGCAGATGTGTTAACTCAGGGATCAGCAAGTGCATCATTTCAAGATTTTGTAAGCAAGCTGGGAATGAAATACATCTATTAACTAGCTTAGAGGGGAGTGTTAGAAAACAGACAGATAATTAGGCTGTAATTTAAGGTGTATGCAGGCACGATAGAATGGCTGTAATTAGAGCAATTAATAGTAGTTGTAATTAGGGCAATTAATAGTGGCTGCAATTAAGGTAATCAATGCCTTTAATTACTGCCTTATGTGGATACAACTTTCCTAAATGGATGAGTAGGGAGTGTGTATAGATTGAGTCATATTGGCCTTGTAATAATATGAGAAAATTTATTCTTTCCTTCAAACTAATTCCAACCTGTCCTTCACATGCTAACAAACAGACATGAAAAAACTAATCTCTCCAAGGAAAATGAATAATCTATAACAGTGCATTCAAATGACTGAATCAACTAAAAATTATAAAGATGCTATATGTATTAGTTACAGAAAAATTGGCATAGTAACTAAACAAGCCCAAGCGTTTATACCACCCACAATGCCCAAAGACAAATCTGACTTAACTAGATAACTTTAGGAGGGCAAGGTTGCTACCCACTACCCACAACACATCACGTGTAGACGTCAAAAAGAGTACACACTTCCAAAATATCAAAGATTGTACTTGTAGGCTTTAAACCAAGCAACACGACCAACATATAGGATTCATTTGATCAAACAACACTAGCAAATTATATCATTTAATGTTACAAAGATAGAATTAATCTTTTTTAGTGAGAAATAACTATGTAGTTATGTTCTCATTTACATTTCCAATGCATATTGTTCATTTGCTCAAACACCACCGGCAAATTATGTCATTTGAGTAAATCAACTATAACTAAATATAACCTGAATTTTTTAATTGAGAAATAATTTCACTGTTTAATTTGCCTTGTGCATTATTTCAATTTATAAATGTTTTACTCAATCAAATGATACCTAAAACTCATGTCATCCAACTGATTTTAGACATATGAACTAAGAAAATGAATGACATATCATTAGTGGAATTAATAATCACAAAACATTAAATAAATGTTCAATGAGGTGCAATTCATTCATCTCCTAAAATCAATAGATGATTTTAAATGTCCAGGAAAAGAATCAAAGATTGTTAAAAAAAGGGGGAAAAAAAAAAAAAAACTAAGCTCCATTTGGTAGGAAGGAAATTTGGGAGGAAGCAAAAGTGGGAGGAAGGAAAGAAAAGTGGGAGGAAGGAAGTGTGGTTGGTTGAGTTGAAATATAAGAGGAATGAAAAGGTATATAAATATATTTATATATATTGTAATTTATTTTTAAATTAAAAATTATTTTATAATATGGGTCCCACTTTTTTTATTTTTTATCACACTTTTCTCTCTCTCTATCTCCTCTTCCCTTCTCTCCCTCCCCTTTTCCTTCCCAAATT
>QLOD02000017.1:21683792-21694644 GCA_003260245.2 Sideroxylon spinosum | reverse complement strand
AATGCATATTCGAATACAGTTTAAAACATTCGAATGAGTGGGTCTTTCTCAGCAACGTCTGCCAGGTGTCCTCAACTAACCATGTGACGAGATTTCTTCTGAAATAAAAAAAAAGGGGGGGCAAAGTTGTCATTAGGGAGGTGATTTACGATAACAGAAAGAAGAGTCTTCGGAATGGAAAGATAGAGGACGTGAAGCGGAAAATTCGGGATACACACATAGACCCGAGGGAAGGCTGATGATTATGGAGCTGAAGAGAGAGCGTAAAGAGATTATTATTAGAATTAGTTTTTGGTAGAGAGAGAGAATTGGGTAAAGAGAGTAGCTCTGATTTTTCCATTTGATTTTCAGCTTAGTCTTTTGATTTCTTAATTTCTTTTGCAAGGATTGTAATCAGATTAAAGTTTTGCAAGTAACTTGAATTTCAGAATCGAATGTTATTCAATTCATTCTTTATTTTTGTTCTGATTTTACTAAGCATGAGCGGCTGAAATCTTCTTGGGCTAAGGCAAGGACGGTGTCCTTTCCTATGAATCTCAAGATGTTGCACTTCATGTATGTAATCTGAGTTCTTCAATTACCAATGAAATTTGTTTCCGATTGCTTTCAGAATCATTGATTCAAGGTCTGATTGACAATGGTTTGTATATTTTATCGAGTAGTTCATATGAATTGCTTAACTTAGAACTCTCATGGCAAATCTGCATGTGGGTTACTAGACTTAGAATTTATATTGTCCTAAAGATAAATTATGCACATCAATTGTTTGATCAATGGCTTGTTTCAATTGAACTTCATTTTTTTTTCAAAAATCAGAACAAGTTAAGTTGGTGATTGTCAAACTCTAGGCATCTGAGATGATTCGGATTGGAACTAGACTTGTCTTGCCCTATTTTTTAATTTCAAATTTTAGTCAAATTTAACTCATATTTCCAAAACCATCAACATTACCAAATCAGATTGTCATTTCGTTTTCAATTTATGTGAGTCATGTTTTTGCCAATTTAAGCCGTTAGAATCAACCACTTATTTGCTCCTTAGGTCCCTGTGGAAATTGACCTGGTATTCACCAGTATTTTGTACTACAATCACCTTGTATTTCGGGGAAATTTGTCTGAATTTTCCTCACTCAAATCACTTAATCAGAATCCATATTTGTGAGTGAGGTAATTTAGCATGAATAAGCACAATTTTGGCACCGTTGCCGGGGATCTTTGAGAAACAATGGTGTCTTGAATCTGTGGGTTGCTTGGCAGTAAGAGTCACCATCATCTTCAGCGACAGAGCTGCTCCATTATTGGGTAACTTTGTTCCATTTCTTTTCATTTTTTTAGTTAGTAGTTATAAGTTTTAGAACAGAATTTCTGCACTTGAATTCTGGACTGCTACATCTGAATTTCTACATTCAAATCTGTTTCTGCATTAAATTCTGGGCTGCTGCATCTGAACTCCTGCATTCAAATCTGTTCTACTGCATCAGAATTTCTAAATTTGAATATGTTTTGCTGCATCTGATATCTGAAGAATTGCTGCACCTGATCTCTGAACTACTACATTTTGTTGCTGTATTCTGTTAGAAGAGAACAGGATTGAATTCTTTGTGAATTTGTGGATAAAATTCTGAAGTTCTGAGGTTGCAGTTGATTCAGATCTGAATTTTTGTGCATACTATTAAGGTCTGGTAGAGTTGTTGGAATTAATTCTGAGTTGCATACTCAATCATCTCTTGCCGAATTACTTGAGTCTGCATCCTTAGGTGCATCTTCTGAACCTTCGGTTACACAAATGGACGCACCTTTACCACCACTACCTGTTTTGCCAGAAGGAAGTGTTCAATAAGAGAATGGTCAACATGATCAAAACATCCTTAGACCTCTCCGTGAATACCTTCATCCAGCTAGGCAAACTACACCATCTTGCATTGTACTTCCAAATGGACATCAGAATTTTCACTTCAAACCTAGTACAATTCCGCTTTTACCTACTTTCCATGGCATAGACTCAGAAAATCCTTACATGCATATGAAGGAATTTGAGGATATTTGTGCAACTTGCATGGATAGGAACATTACTGAGGACATGGTTCGTCTCAAGTTGTTTCCATTCTTATTGAAAGATAAAGCAAAAATGTAGTTGAATTCACTTGAGCCTAGATCAATAGGAACTTGGAGAGACATGCAAACAAAATTTCTAAAGTATTTTCCTGCAAATAGGACAGTGATACTTTAACAACAAATCATGAATTTTGTGTGTAAGCCTAATGAAACATTTGCACAAGCATAGGAAAGATTTAAAGAGTTGTTGCAAGCTTATCCTCATCATGCATTTGAGTCTTGGAGGATAGTCATTTATAAAAACAAATGCAACCTAAATGTATTTGAAAAGTTATAGTTTATAATAAAAATTTTATATTTAAATTATTACACCTTCAATCGAATAACTTTTAAAATTAATGACAAACTCATATTAAATTATTATTGCAACGTTTTAAGAAAAATGAAAATTCGAACTAGTTGAGTTAGTTTCTAGACAAAATTTTGTTATATATTTAATAAAAGAATCGTGTTTATTAATCTAAATATCTAATTAAATTTTATCTTTAATTCTATTATCTTTAAGTAATTAATTGAATTTAATAAAATATATTTCATATTAATTTAATTCAATACATATAAAATATATTTAATTAATTAATTTAACTAATATGAAATATATTTTATGAATAGTGATATCCTAATACCAAAACTACCCGTGAAGAACTTCAAAGAAGTTACAATCTAATAGAAGTTACTAGAAATTAAAAACTATCGCGACTGGATCCATGCGCTAGGATAGGAGGAGCATGGGTCTTTTGTCTTTATTGCAACTGTTGCATTCAAGATCACCCAATAAGGTTTTAAAAAGATTTTTTGTTTCAAAATAGGGCCAAGGATCTTAAATCGAGGAGTCGCCACTTGATATTTAGTGAAATGGATATATCAATGAACCCAAATTTTATCCCTTTTAAAATACTATTATTTTGAAAAGATATGATTTAAAAAGGCCCTTTTAGTGACTTCAATTTAATCTATATACTCAAAGATACTAGATTTGGGGGTTTAGTTATGCTCAAAAACCAATATGCCTTTACTACCTGAGGATATCAAGCTTTCCATTCTTTAGAAATATAATCTCACCAAATAATATCCAATTTACTAATATCATAGCAAAACAAACTCTAAATGCACATGATGCATGCAATGTGAGATGGCTGTGCCTGATCAGGCTATTTAGGTATCTCGATTGAGAATCAAGCTAGCAGTTCGTGTGAGAGTGTAGTGATATTTTTGCCTACTTGGCAATGATGTTTCCTAGGGGATTCTATATACTAAGTAGACTCTAAATGCAAATTAAATACTAATCTTTTACTAAAATTCCATGCATGATTCAGTTTCTACAGATAACAAAATTAGGTTAGATGAAAAGAAATGCTTGGAAGGTTTAGATGACCTAGTGGAGGTGGTAATGGTGATGATAATAGTGGTGACCGGGCCTGGATGATGTGCCTAGGCTATTTACGTACCCTAAAGAAATCAAGTTTTCGTATTTCAAATCTAAAGTGGTCCAAACTACATGCATTTTAAAATATAAGGAATCAGTCTATGTTAAAGTATCCAAGCCTTGCTCCTGAGTCTCTCTATATATAGTCTTGTTTGGTAGGGAGCCTTGCCCCCGAGCCTATCTATACTGAATCTGGTCTAGTCTAGTAAGGAGCCCCACTCCTGAGTCCAGCTCTATCTAGCGTGGTCTTGGTTAAAGTATCTATTTGGATACTTTAATTCCTTTTGGTCTGGTCTGGTAAGGAGCCCTGCTCCAGAGCCTAACACTAGGTTTAATCAAGTCTATGCAATATGGATCAAAAGTTTAATGCTATGAAAATGCTCAAGTACAATGACGATTCTTATCATTTCATTGACACATTCACAGGGTATGTTTCAAAAATATTTCTACAGGAGAAATAGATTTAGAGATTAATATCTTTAAACAATCCTAGGTTATTTCCATTCCCTAGAGTGTTACTTGCTCAAGTAAATACTTTGGAATGATAAGCAGTTAATTCTAAGGCTATTTTCACCCTTGTGAGTTTGTGTTTACATGCCTTCTAGTATTCTTTCTTTTCAAGCATCATTTTACATGGCAAACACCAGAGCTTAATCAACCTAAGACATAACATGACAAGGTATTATACTGTGAAGAAAGTTCTAAGATTATCTTAGGTTTATCTAGACAAAATCATACATTGGGCAAAACTTGGGCTGGAAACATGAACTAAACACTTTCATTGACAAAATGAAGATTCTCATTTTGTAGAAAATATTTTCATCTTAAAAACAATCACATGCTAACTATAACATTTAAACAAACAATGTGTAAGAAAACATTTTACAGAGAATGAATAGTACCAAATTTTGTAGGAAAACATTTTACAGAGAATGAATAGTACCAAATTTTTAAACTATAAAAGAAGAAAACTTGAAAAGCTTCCAAATAATCCTTGGAAACAATCAAAATGGCCGGCTATAAGGAATGGAGAGGGAGAAATTTTAAGATGGAAATAAAAGAAAGATGAGATACCCTTTTATAGGCATTTATGGTGCCAAAATGTTTGCATTTGAGGTTTGGAAAACTAGTTTGTATAACCTAACAATAAAATAAGTTTGAAATGATAAAAGAAACCAAAAACGTTTTACTAAACACGTTTTGTAAACTCATTTTCTAAGCAAGGTGGGTTAAGAAGCTTGAATAACAAGTTAGGCAAACAAATTTACAAAATAAAGTAGGCAAGTAAGTTTGAATAACTAGTTAGGCAAAAAAGGTTTACAAAACATGGTTAGCGAATAAGTTTAAATAATAAAGAATGCAAAAAAGTTTGCAATGAAAGGCTTTTGCCAAAGCGTTTACGGTTGATTTGGTCTAAGCCCCCGGCTTAGGCCAAGTTTTATGAAGTCCGAGTTTCACTCATGAAGGTTCGAACCATTCTAAGACTTTTGGTGTAGTTTTTGGGAGATTTTGAGAACTCCCAGGTACTTTTAAGAGTGATTTAGACCAATTCGGTCAAAAACGGGCTCATTTAGGGGTTTTTGGGGTTGAGTTATGTTCATTTGAAAATTAAAGTGCCAAAACATATTGAAATTGAGAAGAAGGAATCTAAACTTCTCCGTAACCTTTGTAGGCATACCGCGGAGGACTCTTCCCACTAAAATCAAGTATAAGGACTCTAAACATTCCCTCAAAATGACTCGTGAGCGTCTCTATGAACTTGTAAATAACTAGCAAAAATTTAAGTCAAGACTTTGGAGAGAGTCCCCAAAATTGAAACGAACCTAGCTTAGCTATTCCTTTACCTCGAGGAACATATCTTGACCATTTTTGTGTGATTTCAAAGTTTTTTGACTTGATTTGAGGGTCTCAATGATGTCTACTGCTTGGTTGCTATAGTTTAGCCAGTAAGTGCCATTTTGGACTTTCTGATGCCGAAACAACCAATGAAGGCACTTTCTGCACGCTCCAAACCCAAATTTGAATTACCTCCCATTTTTTATATATTCTAGAGCTTTTCATAGTTTTTGGATTTGATTTGATTGCCCCGACAAATATTGTTCTGCAGGTCCGTTGACAATCTTTGAAACTTGAATTTGATCGATTCTTTAATACAAAAATGTTGAAATTTCCCTCCTTGAATTCCTATAAAGTTTTGATCATATCCTGGCTCTCAATTCAACTCTGCTCTGAATTTAGGGACATAATAATTATTTTTTACCAAACAATTCCCAGCATTGAATCTGGGCCAATTTCCCAATCCAAAGCTCATGAATAATTGTGAATTGAATATTTACAAAGATATTTATTTGTTGGAATGAATTTTAAAATTACACAAAGTACCAGGCAAAAATGGGGTATCAACACAAGCACCAATGTGTCATTTGGTTTGTTTTTCTATTTTTTGTTTTTTATCCTTGTTTTTTATTTTCTGTTTTGAGCTCATTTTTCAATTTTTACTTTCAAAAACAAGGAAAACAGCTGAAAACGTATTTAGTCACTTATGCTTCCAAAATTTGTTTTAGCAAAGAGAAAACGAGTTTACATATGAAATGAAAAATAACAAAAAGTTGTTTTGTACATTTTTAACCCAAAACAAGGAAAATCCCAAAACAAGAAATATATCGCATCTTTTGTTTCCTTGTCTTGGGATTTTTAGAACATAAAACAAAAATAAAAATAAAAAAACAAACCAAATGCCACCTAATAGTTACAAATTAATTAATTATTTTCTCCAATTATAAATGCTCGTGAAGATAGCTAAAACAAAGGTTCACCACCACCAATATAACTATCAGTTTCAATTTTGTGTTTCAATTCTAACCCTCTTGGTCATTTTATTTTCAGTTCTAACTTTAATTTAGTGCAGTGAATTTTATTTTTTTTCCTTTTAATCCCTTTACTCAAAATACCATTTATTTTCTATGTATTTTAAATTTTATATGCTACTTTTCAATTTCTTTAGTTTAGCAGTTTACCCACGTTTAAATTCTTTAAACTTGACTCACTAACTTGTGTTCTCGAAGTGAATACCTAAAGTGGGTCTACATCTTCCTTATATCGGTCAACCCACTTTGGGCGTATATATCCATATTGTTTGTATTTTCATTGAGGAATTAGATAATTTGAAATTTTTATGGTAAAGTAATAACAACTCATAATGTCTTAATATCATTATTTTTATCATTTAAGTATGTGTGATTTTGTAACACCTATAAAAAATAGTTTCAAAACTGTGACAAAACGTGTATCGTTTCGAAATCAATTTTTAGGTACAAACGATATCACATCCATATACCCCCTCAACTATTGACTTGCTATTAGTTTGCACTCAATAAATCATGGTCTTTTACGATTTTGGAACTATTTTGCATGGTGACTAGATTTACACATACTCAAATGATAAAAATATTAGTACTCAGATGGTGAGGGTTGCTTTTATCTTAGCATAATGACTTCCAATTCATCAATTGCTCTATGAAAATATGAATATGAATTTTATGAAAATATAAACTCAAGGTGGGTTATCACTTTTGGAAAGTAAACTATTAAGCCAAGTGAATTTTAATGCAAGCAATTAAAAAAATTGGAATTCATTACATTAAACTAAAAATTACAATTGAAGATAAAAATACTCATAGAGGCTTTAATTAAAAGAGAAAACAATAATTGAAAAGGATGTACTATGTTAGTATTAGACCCTTTGCATTGTATGTCTTGATGCGTATTTATACTTGTAAAAACAATCAACTTCTAACTCCCACCACTTGTACCTTCCAATAACTTCTCATTAATTTGTAACTTCCCTAAGTGATCGCAGCAACTTTCAACTTCCCATTACACTTTAATTCCCTTAAATTTTAGTGCTAAGGGAAAGATAATTTTTTACTAAATATTTCATAAAGTTCTATTAGTGTATTGGTTAATTTAGTTTTAATGAAATATCGGACTATAAACGTCATGCTTCAAATTTCACAACCCAGAAACGCAAGGAAAAAAAGCCACAAATAAACACCCAATCACATAACAAGATAATACTAGGGTGAAACCGAATAAATAATAAAAATATTCAAATAGAATACTCCAAAGTCTCAAACGTGCCACTAAAGGGCTACAAGAAAATATGCCACAAAACAGGCCCAAACCATAATCCAAATACATTACAATTCAAATGAGAAAAGCGTAAAGAAAATAATCCATGAAAGTCATCCCAAACTCTACCTCATGAGTCCATCATGAGCATCAGCTTTTGCAACATCATCTATACGATGAGCACTAAATCACGTGTGTTCAGAATATGCGTATAAGATATAATTTTCTTAATCATCCAAGGTGAACAAAACTTAACTAATATCAATTACGTTAAGATCTTATTAATACTATTATTACCATATCAATCCACACAGTTTTATTTTAAACAATTACTTAGTCATGATCCTAGAGTCTCATGTGTTAAAACAATCCTTAACACATTATTCTTTTCATACATATTAATATCTTAATTTGGGTCGAGTACTCTACAAGGTTAGTTTGTGGCCATGAAACTAAACCTAAATAAAATTTCCAAGCCTCAGCCATGGGATACAACTAGATCATAACCCAAATGTATTTATCACAATACTCATAGTCATAATCCTGTAGTCCCAATCCACCACAATTTTGCCTTAATAGGCATCTAGTCCCATAGTCCCCGTATAATGTATGCTATAACGATCCATACATACGCTCTGTAGGATAGTAGCCTATTGGGAACATTCATCACTCTGCACAAGTTTCGGGACTTTCGATGCTTAGGCTCTAGAACCCACCTTTATAGTACCCTCTAAGACCTCAATATCGAAAATCGACTCAAATCATAATTCATTTGTTAGTAGCACACCATAAACAAGGTTCACACCCAAATTAAGTTCTTATGTTTTAACCTTGATTTAAATAATTATTATGAGATAATATTCTTCGAGGCCAATGTTTCATATTGCCCCTTCATAAATATTGTCCTCGTTACAAAATCAATCAAATTAAATCTAATACAACAATATTCAATAATATATACAACTAAATAGATAAATAAAATTTAATATAAAATATACCTGGACAAAGATAGATTTTGGACATAAAATTTGATAATTCATATAAAATGGAAAATAAAACATTTTTAGTTGATTGAAAAGATTAGAATGCTTAGATTAATCCTAGTTTCATAAAATCAAAATTTAAAATTTATTCATATAGCCAGTTATTACAGAGTTTAAGAAAACCAAATGGGTATTTCTATCTATGATCAAACAGAATAGTTAACTTTCACTATTTTTATAAAATTCATATTAACTCTAAAAATTATGAAACTTTCATGGGAGTCCATATGTCTAGTTTACTGTGTAAATATTTCAAAAATTTATTCAATTCATATGTATACCTGATTGTACTATAAAAAGTACTATCATGAGCTTTATTTTGAGGATTTTATGTGAATTCATTCCATAAATGAATGGAAATGTGAGTTTTCTTGCATTAATGAAGGTTTGGTGTGATTTACAGGTATTTGAACAAAAACTGATAGAATTTGGACCAGAAAAGATCAACTCAGTGAAGTGGTTCGAACACATGTTTGAACCATAGCTTGTTCGAACACTGGTTCTAACAACAAAAGGTGTAAAAGATGGAAGAAAAATGAAAAATTCGAAGTGTGGAAAGCTGGTTCGAACCTTTAAGAGAGCATATCCACGATAGATCAGAACGCTTTTTGTTTTTTGGGCCATAACTGGAGTTACATATCTCCGTTTCCGATGTTCTTTAGTTCGTTGGAAAGCTAAGACATAGAGATACAACTTTCATGAAGAGTCCAAGACCCAATTCTGCCGTTTTAAAGTCAGAAATGGATCCAAAAGGTGGAAATCAGAATCTGCCTGCAAGATTTCTCACAACTCAGACCTGCCTAAGGTTTTGGGCTATATATGGAGTTCTAGAAGTCGGCATTAGGCGAGTTTAGGTTCGTTGGAAATCTGAGAAGGAAATCTAAAACTTTTCTGGAGAAACCAACCCCAAAATCCATCGTTTTTGTACCCTAAATTCAGCTCAAAGTTAGGTCCAGACAACAGACTAAATTCTGGAAATTTAATGGCATTCTTGTAATTTTTTGGAAGAATGGGATATAAATATGAGTTGGGATTTCAAGAGAGGAGGAGCACATTACATACAATAAATTTAGGTTATATTAGAGAGGTTTTGAAGGGTTTCTTCATGTCCTTATTTAGGATTTTCAATTTCTTTTGTAATTTTCTACTTTTTTTTTTAATCTCCATGTTCTAGAGTAGATCAGGGCAAAGGACTTTGGGATCCATGAAGATCTTCATATATTTGGATTAATTGAGGTATAAATTTCAATTTAATTATGATCTCTACATACTTAGATGTTTGATTGGTTGATTTTTCTTCAAATCCTTTGTTTGTATGCAATTTCTACCTTGCCTTTTCATGCCATGTATGTTGAGTACTCGTTGGAAATAGTATGCACCCTAAGGTATTTGATGAAATGTCTCAATGGGTGATTTCCACAAAAACCTCTCATGTTCAAATGCTTTTCTAGACTTTGTATCCACACCAAGTGTTCGTATGCATAGTGCTTGTATTGAGTGTGATTACATGTTTGGTCTTTGTTAGAATACTTACATTCCTAGATCAATTATGCATGCAATGTATATTTGATGCTATGTTTCCCTATGCATTCTAACAATTGGACTTAATTTCTCTAAATCGACCCACCCTGTGATGGTTTGCCTAGAGGCATATAGGTAGACATCTTGGCCCTCCAAATTGATTCAATTGCATGATGATTGAATGGGTTAGTCTTAGTCCCTAGCCTCTTTAAATTCATAGATTTTAGCTCATTTTCATTCACTTTGCATTAGATTTGATGGCCACCTCCTAAGTGTTTAAAAAAGTGCCTAGGTAGGTTCTATTTTCAAAATTCAAATCAATTTTCTTTGATTTTCATTATGTGACACCTACTAAGTAATAGAAAAACAATTGTGAGTAACAAAGCCTCTCCCTGTGGGTACGAGCGGTACTTTACCGTTAGAAATTTAAATTGCTACATCAAACCATCTTACACTTGGGGTGTAAATCCACATTGTGGAATGACAAGCAATTTTGGCGCCGTTGCCGGGGAGAGTAATTGTTTGCGCACAATTCGAAGTTAGGATTGAATCGTCTCAAGCAATTGAGAATATTCTTTCCTATCTCTATTCTCTTAGTTAGTAGTTTTTCTTTCCTT
>QLOD02000017.1:21594650-21645948 GCA_003260245.2 Sideroxylon spinosum | reverse complement strand
TTGTTCAGTTAAAAAGGTTTCCTCTTTCACATTCAGCATTCTTTTCACTATGCATAATTCCTTTAAGAATTTCGCATTCGCTTAATTGAATCAACTAAAGGTATATTGATTTTAACTTGCTTGAAAACGTCTAATATTTTTGCAGCTTGAGCATCTCTCTTAGATTTTAGGAATCTTTGAGGAAATGGTGGTTTTGGAACATATTCCCTTGAAGTAATCTCCACTTTTTTTCACATTCCTTCTCTTTCCCTTTTCATATATCTTTCTCCTGTGCTTTTTCATTCTCATTTAATGTTACTTGATCTTTCATTTGTATTTGATCTTCCACTGTCTGCTTAGGTACCAACTCTTTCCTGGGTTCAGCCACCTTAGGATGAATGGTTTTGTCTCTTACTTTACCATTCCTAAGCGTCATGACGGCTTGAATTTGTTCAATATTATTTTAAGCATTGGAAGATCCTTCAGCATGATTTACTTAAGCAGATCGATTTAGATGTGGTTGAGCGGGCAACTAACCTTTTCTACTGATTACTCAGTCTTTGGGTTATAAGAGTCGGCTGTCCTCTTATGTCATCCATTACTCGATTATTTTGGGCCCACATTGTACATTGTGTAGCCATGAATTACTGAAGAGTCTCTTCAGTAGACCATTTGTTAGGAGGAAATTGTGTATTTGGATATAGTCCTTTGTTCTGAGATGGTCTTAAGTTATGGGTAGGAATTTGTGGAATAGGTAGAGGTGGAGCAGAATGAAACTACTGAGACATTAAGGCTCCATCATTTCTCCATCCAAAATTAGGATGATTCCTCCATCTCGGATTAAAGGTTTCAGAAAATGGATTTCTCCTTCGATTTTGTCCGGATTATGGTGGACGCAATTGATTTATGGCATTAACGGGCATTTCACTAGTTTGTTGGCTTTGAACCACTCCTTGACAAACTGGGACGGTTGGACAGTCGTAGGTCTTATGTACTTGGCTATCACACATAAGGCAGTAGACATTTGCCACAGGTTCCTTAACAGTTGATGTTTCCTTTTTGATTTTCAATGTCTTAATAGTGTTGCTATTTTTGCCTTTAGATCATCAGATTCACTCAACCAGTGTATCCCTTTGGTAGGTGTTGCAATAGCAAATTGGGAGTTCTAGGGTCCTATAGTATCCCATGTTTGTGCATTCTCAACTAGAAATTCAAAATATTCATAACCTTCCTTAGCGGTTTTATCATAGAACTAACCATTACACATTATTCCCACTAATTTTTTAAGTTGTGGTGTTAAGGATCCATAGAAGATACTAGCTAGATGCCAAACATCGAATCCATGGTGTAGATAAGAATGTAAAAGTGTTTTGAATCTTTCCTAACACTGATAAAAGGTTTCACCAGTCTCATGAGCAAAATTCAAAATTTGGTGTTGAATGGCATCAGTTCTATTTGGAGGGAAAAATTTCCCGAGGAATTTAGATTGCATTTCTTCCCATGAGTGAATAGAGTTAGGTTGTAAAAGGTCAAACAACCTAGTAGCTTTATCTTTAAGAGAGAAAGGAAAAATATTTAGGAATACTAGATCTATAAGGTAGTTTTGATCTTTGAAAGTCACACAAATATTCCTAAACCTAGTTAAGTGTTCGCAAAGATTCTCATATTCCATACCATGAAAAGTTGGTAGAAGTTGGATCATCCCAGGTTTGAAATTGAAAGTTCTTTGATTTTTAGGCTATACAATACAAGATTTAGGTGCATGCCTATCTTGTTGGAGTATGTCCCTCATTGAACGTCTAGGAAAAACAAGTTGATTATTTTTTACTATTTCTATTGTAAAAATAGGAGTAAATGATATGGGAACTTCTACAAAGAGATTTTTGGTATTCAAAGGAATATTGAAATTTTCAGAAAGTATTAATCTACCATCTTCCCCACGATTCCAAGCACTCATAAACAAGATAATGAAAAATGAAATTCTAGGAAATATAAAAAAATCAAAAAGCTATTTTCAAAAGCTCTTTATTACAATACTTTAATTCTCTATTGCAAATTTTTAAATTAAATTCTAAATCAATAAGATTTCTATGGAATCCCCTTTTCTGCTTAAAAGTTTCGAAAAGCTCAAGTTGTTCTTCTTCTTTTTGAATTCGGATTTCCAAAGATTCGATTCATTTTCGCAAATTATAAATTCTTCTCTTGAGATCACTTTGTAAAAGAAAAATAAATAAAAACTCAAAACAAAATATTATTTTTTTATTTTTTATAAATAAAAGGCAATAAATAAATTTTAATCTAAAGCAACTTAAAAACTAATCTTAGGTTCCCCGGCAATGGCATCAAAACTTGACTGTCTCTAGAAATTGCATCTAAAAATAACCCTAAGTGCAAGGGTGTACAATGTAGTTTTAACTCGATGAGAACGAGGTTGAATCCACAAACAACCTATTATTTTAACTTCTAAGTTTCCAAAGATGAAAGAAAATTCACTACCTAGTTCAAAAGTGACAGTTTCAAGTGTTTGAAGGTTTTGGATTGATTTTGAATTATAAGTAAAATATAAACTATTTAATTAAATTTAATCTAAACAAAGAATTAAAATTCAGAATTTAAGGTGACAAATAATTGCAATCAAAATATATAATTTAATTAAGGGATAAAAGTCTTGATTCAACTTTCAATTTATGATGGATTGATTATTTCACAATGTGATGTGCTTTTAATACACAATCTAACTTTCACGTAAGGGAAAAGTAGATCAGAAAGATGTTTTCTTGAAAGCATATAAAATTCTCCCTAACTTAATTTTATGCTCACGTTTAGGATTATAAAACTAAAAGATATTCTTTTAATAATATTAGGGTTTTAGATTTAAAGTATTCATCTAAATATAAAAGAAATTGTAAGATTGAAAAATCCTTATTAGGGATTTCAGAGAATATGATCAAGGGTTTTTGTTTTCGAAGAGTTTTGAAATAGATGAAATTAAATCTACAAAGTATAGATCTCTACGTGTACATTTTCACACAGTACACGAAGATCTATGCACATCACAAAGTTCATAATCCTCCACCCTTCCTTGATTCGTTGAATTAAGAACTAGGGTTTTAGCGTAACATAGAATTGATAACGACATAAGCAATGAAAATAAAAACAAGATATGAAATTGCATTCATTGAATTAAAATAAAGATTCAAATGCCGTACTTCGAAACAATGCATAAAGTAATCAAAGTTGACAATGCTCCAACAACTCCAAGAAAACGTAAGAATGTTCTTCAAGAATAAAGGAAAAAAAACGAAAGAAACAAAAGAAAACTTTGTAAAAGTCTCTTAATGATGGTAGAACGAACTCTCAAAACAACCCCCTAAAGATTCTATTTATAGAGCCCTTCACAAGACTTTAAAATTTATAAAAATGGTGCCCTAAAGTACCCAGTGATCTGGCCCACCTGTGGCTACGATCTAAACCACAGTAGCTTGATTTCTTCAAATTATGGTGCAATGGTCCAGACCGGCTGGGAGATGGTTCGGACCACAGTACGTAGATGCTTTCTGGACTTTGTTGTAGTGGTCTAGACCAGTTTGGAGATGGTCCGGACCATCCCTACTCCGACTTCCTGCTTTGTTTTTCCTTATTGTTCCTACTCTAGTTGAAATCGGGGCTCTTTGTGTGGGCACAAAAGGAAAGTGTTGTTATTTTCATCATCTTCATCACTGCTAATCATGATTATTTCCTCTTCTTTCCTGCATTGAAGAAAATAAAACAAATAAGTGATAAAGATTAAAAAAACTTATAAATTTATTAAACAGTGCATCCTTCTAATGCTACTTTTTATCTATAAGTTGTTAAACTCATGTTTTCAAGTCCGGGTTTTGTTTGATTTAGGTTTTGCCTAGGAAAAACCTAACAGAATCTTAGAAATTTCTTTATAACATGATACCTTCTCATAACGCATGTTCACATGTGAAATCTTGTTTAAATTTTGATATTTGTCATGTTAAAGTTATGCGAAAAATGGTAGAACACCGGAAAGCATATCAATCTAGAGTATGGAAATAGCTTAGGATTGTTTTAAGCATTTAATCCACAAGTTTAATTCTCCCAAAGAAATATTTGTGAGACACATCTTGTTAACAAGTTGATATGATGATAAAATTATCATTACACTTGATCTTGTAAATTTATTAAACAGTGCATGCTTCTAATGTTAAGTTATGGAGTTTATAATTACACTTTTCAAGTGTAATCAATATGCCTTGAACAAGCACTATTAAGGAACCACCTCTCACACTTCAATTTAGATTTCAAGCACACCTACAAGAGGAAATCACCCATTGAATTTTGGTACCTAAATCTACTTGGGTCCTTGAAGGTTAGATATGCCATCACTTAGGTTCATTTTGTTCTTTAGAATCCATACTGTTTTGGGTTCACTGTTGGTCTTTTTTCCCTATAAGGGCATGAATGAATAATTTGTGCTATGCTATTGACCGCACTCATTTTGTGTGTTTGTTCTCCCAAGTATAACAGGTCGTCGTAGTTTTATTCTAGGTGAGTACTAGGTCATCTCCACAAGTAGCAACTGTGTGACTAGTTTTAGAAAAACTCATTTCGTAAACACTTGCAAAGAATAAAAAACAAATAGAAAGGAAAATCAATCTTTTGAGGTTTTTGAAATTGGATTTGAACTAATACTTGAACACAAAATTTAATTTAACTTTAAAAGTTCTAACGAAAAGACACGGTTCAATTTTTGGTGAATTACTTTCAGACGAAAACGCTTGGTTTTAACCAATTCCTGTTATGAATTAGAAGAGATAGATCCGAATATATGAATAATTCAACCTATCATCTACACATAAAATGCTAGGTTGGAAGATTTAACTTGAAAACCTTTTTCGTAAAACAAATGTTGAACTAGGGTTTTGAAATTAAGTTCGAAGTCATTAGGACATTGAATCGGAGACTAGGTGTGCAAGAGAATCAACTTGAATCCAAGAAACTGACTATAACACATGTGATTCGTTTTCTATGGTTAAATATAGATTCAACGAGTTTTACGATTGAATCAAAAATATATTACTTAAAAAAAGTATACTATTTGAATCTATCTACTCCATTTCCATTACATTTGTAGGTTAAAACCAAGATAAATTTAGCCTAGCTATTAGAATCATAAACAAAACTATATGAAAAAGAACGAACATCCATTGTAAAGTTAAAAGAGAAAAAAAGTGAAGACGAAATATATGAAAATGTTGTAAAACACTTATGATGCAAGTACGAAGAAAAAAGAACGGAAACGAAATACTTTCAATTGAAATCAGTGTAAAAGAAATCACTTACACATAAACCCTAGAAGAAAGAATAGGAAAAATCACCACATGAAAGCGTAATGGAACTCTACAGCTGAAAGCATAATGCAAAAACTCTAAATGACAGCTAGCACGGAACCCCAAAATAATCCCCTTAGGTTTCTATTTATAGAGCCCTCTAAAAAAAACCTAAAAAATTACAAAACAGAACCCTAAGTTGCCCACTGGTCTGGACCACCCGAGGCTACGGTCTGGACCACAGTGTGTTACATCTTCAAAATAATGGAGTAGTGGTCCGGACCACAGTGTGTTGTCATTTCTATACTTTTTTGCTATGGTCCGAAATGGTTGGGAGATGGTCGAGACCATCCCTACTCTGACCTCTTGATTTGTTTTTCTCTCCTTGTTCGTGCTTTAGTCCGAATAGGGGCTCTTTGTGTGGGCACCGAGGGCTCATTGTTGCTGTTTTCCTCATCTTCATCACTGCTTATCACGATTATTTTCCCCTTTTTCCTACATTAAAGAGAATAGAACAAATAAGTGATAAAGATTAACAAAACTTGTAAATTTATTAAACAATGCATGCTTCTAATGCTAAGCTATAGATTCTATAATTACACTTTTCAAGTGTAATCAGTTATTACAATAATGATAAGTAGAATGATGACTACTAGAAGATGTTGCCTTTAAAACAAATCCTTATAAATGTTTTGCTTTTTAGAAAGGTTAAAACCAATTCTACTTTTATGGAAAACATATGTTTGTCTACCAAAAACTATATTAGATTTTTCACTTCCTTTAGCAAATTTTGCAAGGGATTCTGTAAAATCCTCAACTTATTTTTTAAGGTTTTATTTTCATTTTGGAAATCATTTTAAGTTGTGATTTTAGTTTCAAGATCCTTTTCAAAAATTTATTTTCTTTCTTTAAGGCAATTTTCTTAATCTTATGATGTAAATCCTGATAAGCATTTAAAAGTTGATTATAAGTAAATTGATTAGAAGATTCACAAACCTCATTCTCCTATTCTTAAGTCATGAAACATATGTTTGCAATTTATTCTTCATGTGATTCATCATTGGAGAAACTATCATTACTATCTCCCTGAGTTACCACCATTGCTTTCTTTTTTGTCCTTTTTATTACTCTATTTAAGTTGAGCACATTCAGGTTTGATATGATCGAGTTTTTACATTCATACCAAATGATACCTTCTTTCTCAGTTGAGCCTCCTTTGATTGTATTGTTCATGTGAAATTTTCTTCCACCTTATTTATTTATGCTAATGAATCTCTTAAATTTTTTGGTGACCATAGTCAGAGTGTTAAAAAATCCAACAAAGTCTTTTGTTGATCAAATAGGGCTTGATGACACTGGTGTCTTTAGGCTCCTAAATTCGTAGTTTGATTCCTGTAACAAATATTACCGATTGAGCGATGTTTGGCTAAATGCCCCTCAAACGGTCAAGTTAGGGTATGTAAAAGAGTGAGAGAAAATTTTAGAGAAGCTTTTTGCAGACTTTTTACCAAGTAAAAGTTACTTACCTCTTTTCTTGGTTCCTTATGTAATTATAGGTTCATTGGCACATGTCGTCCACACCAGACAACCAAGAGTAATAGTGCGGTGATGGCCAGAGTTACATCGTATATTCAGAATAGATGTGACTGGAGCAATCATCAACAATGGATGTGAACACTTCTTTTGTGTTCCTTTATTAATGTGACATGAAATGCAGCCGTCTCCCCAACCACCAATTTCTCTCCTCTTCGGATGTATGCCACGTGTTTGAGTTAGATGAACACTATGTGTCCAAATCCCCCTCCAATTACTCCCCAGCTCTTGTGCTAGTGGGGTGCTGAGCACACAGAGAAGAGCTAAACATGATACTGACTATGTACACATATGTTCGGATAATATCTGGCTTTATCAGCACTACCTTTACACCTAACATTATACGTAAACAAGCATCGCGAGTACAAGCTAAGCATGTCAAAATATGACAGTTGAGGGTGGCAGTGGGGCCATAAATAGCCCCAGTCTAAGCATCACTACCACAGGCACGTAGTGTATAGGGCACACCAAAAGCCTCTTGTTTTAAATACAGTGTGCCTTTTCACCTTTTCTCTCTATAAAATACCATTCTTCACATCTATGGAGGTTTTTCATATCTTCAAATTCTCAAAGCTTTATAAACCTCGCATCTCAAGCTTCCCTTTACTTTGCTTTGCTCGAGCTCATTTTATGTCCGACCAGAACTTCCTTTGCCAATAACATTGGGGAGTGTTAGCCTTTGTCTTACTTTTTCTTCTTATTTCCCTTAGGATGGGGAAGTTCTTGAACGCTCTTAGGAAACCAAGGGGTATGGAGGCCTTTAAGGCTAGGCACCAAATCCTCGACCAGTTGAGTTGGCTCTACGTGGGGCTGACAATTTTAGCATAACCAAAAACAGGGGGTCTAAATGGATGCCATGACAGTTAGTGGCCATAGAGGAACGTGGCTTTACTCTTCTTCTCCTATCGCTTGTTTGGAATTTTTTTTTATTGGTTGGGATTTACCTTAGGCAGTTGGCCCCGAATAAGTATAGGATTCTAGTAGGTGTTATAGAACTTAATAGGATCTTGTGGGTAGACTTAGGCCCTCAGAAATTGATTGCTCGCAATCATCGTAGATTTTAATCGCATCTTACACTTTTCTTCTAAACATTTTATCAAGTAAATTTTGTTTCTTATCGTGTTTTTTTATATGTATTGTTTTTTTGTGTTTTGTAGGGGTATGGAAAAAAAACGCCCAAAAAAAGATAATTTATAAGCTTAAAGAAGAAAATTAGTAAAGAAGTGAAAGAGCTTGCTGTTAGGTGCACAAGAATTTTTTTTGTTGGGCACGCGAGATCTTGGGCACTGGTGAATGTTTTCTGTTGGGCGTACGAGAGTCTTAGGCACCAGAGGATTTCTTTGTTGGGCACCCGAGAATCATGAGTGCCCGACTATCTTTGGTTGTGGGCGCCTACTGAGAGCTACTTTCTCTATTTGTTTCTCAGAACTTTTGTCGAGCACTTGGGTGTGCAAATACCTTAGGCGCTCATCAATAAGTTATTGGGCGCCCGAGGACTTTCTTCAGTAGATTTTTGACATTATTTTAAAGTGTAAAATTACCTTTCTACCCCTAATTACGGTAACCCTATAAATAGGCCAAATTTCTGACATTCTAGAGAGCTTTTGACATCTACGTTATTTTATAAGAGCTTTATGATACGTTTTTCAGTCATAAGCTTTTATTACGCTTTTGTATGGTGATTTTTCCTATTCTCTCTCCTAGGGTTTATGTGTAAGTGATTTGTTTTGCATTGATTTCGATTGAAAGTACTTCGTTTCCATTCTTTCTTCTTCGTACTTTCTTTGTAAGTGTTTTACAACTTTCATGTATTCTTTGTCTTCACTTCTTTTCTACTGTAACTTTAGATTAACGATGAGTCGAAGAACGAAGAACACCATGCATTGATGGGTGGTGAGGACCCATATTGACTATCATGAGGTCTTTTCTTGTAGCTGGTGCAGTCACAAGTTTTTCCCAATTCATTCTTATGGAATTTTTACTTTTTTCGTATAGTTTTGTTTACGATTCAAATATGCAAAGCTTAGTTTATCACGATTTTAACCTACGAATGTAATGAAAAACGTCGATAGATTCGAATATTATGCATTTTTAACGTAATATATTTTCGATTCAACTCAAGAAAACAAATCACCCGTGATATAGTCGGTCTCTTGGTTTTGAGTTGATCCTCTTGCACACCAAGTCTCCAATTCAATGTCCCAATGATTTTGAATCTGATTTCAAAACCCTAGTTCTACATTTGTTTTATGAAAATGTTTTCAAGTTGAATCTTCCAACTTAGCATTACTTGCATAGATGATAGGTTGAGTTACACACATATTCAGATCTATCTCTTCTAAGTCATTATAGGAGTAGGTTGAAACCAAGCATTTTCATTTAAAAGTAATTTAAAACTAAATTGTGTCTTTTCATTATTGTTTTTAATTTTAAGTTAAATTTTGTGTTCAAGCATTAGTTCAAACCCAATTTCAAAAACCCTAAAAGATTGATTTTCCTTTTATTTGTTTATTATTCTTTACAAGTGTTTACAAAACAAGTTTTTCCAAAACCAGTCACACACTTGCTGTCTGCGGAGATGACCTAGGACTCACCTAGATTAAACTACAACCTCCTCTTATACTTGGGAGAACAAAAACACACAAATTGAGTACGGTCAAGTTTTTGGCGCCGTTGCTATGGAGCAACGGTTGGTGTGACAACTTCGGAGAACTTGTGGTGAGACACACTTGCTACCATCTTCAACGTGCATGCATTTTAGACTTTCAGGTGACATCGTTCCAATCCTCTTGTGAATATTTCATTTTATTCTTTTCCAATATTTTCTTGTAGGATTTATTAGAGAGTTGTGTCAATTGCATGTTTTTAAGGTCGGGGGTGAGTCTTAGCGAGAGATGTCGAACCAGAAGACCCATCTTACCAACCTTTACATTCAGACTCTTACAATACTTTGTCACTCACCAATTCCGCATCCTTTGATCACACTTAGGAGATGAGGTGAGCCTCCATGGGGATAGTGAAGAAAATCCAGGTCTTAAGCCAATAAGAGAACATTTGAACCCGATTAGGCAGACCACACAGTCATGGATCATCTTACCTTTAAATAAGGGGAATTTTAAATTGAGACCTGAAATTATCCAACTCTTTCTTACATTTTATGGCCTTAACACTGATAATCCTTATAATCACCTAAGAGAATTTGAGAAATTTAGTAACACTTGTATTGACCAGATTGCCAACGAGAATGTAGTGAACCTTCAACTCTTTCCATTCTCTCTTAAGGACAAGGCCAAGTTCTGGCTAAATTCCCTTTGTCCTTGATCTGTCGGAACTTGGCGAGAAATGTAAATTGAGTTTCTGAAAAAATACTTCCCAACCCAAAAAACACTTTAGGCAACAGATCACTACATTTTCATGTAAGCCCAATGAGAATTTTTGTCGTGATTGGAAAAGGTTTAAGGACCTCTTGATGGCTTGTCCTCATCATGGCTTTGAGCTATGGAGACTTGTGAGTATTTTCCATGAGTCTTTAACTCCTAGTCTTAAATAGCTTGTGCCTACCATGTGCAATGGTACCTTATTTGATAAGACTACTAAAGACTCCATAGACTTCTTTGACATGGTAGCTAAGCACTCTAATGATTGGGAAGTTGGACCTTCCTCTTCTTCCGAACATAGGAATCCCACGCCTAGCGGCCAATTAGAGTTAAATGAGAGTGATGATTTACAGGCTAGGCTAGCCACTTTGCAAAAAAAGATAGACTCCCTTAAGCTCAAAAACAAGGAAAAGCTAGTTAAGATGAAGGTGATTTGTGCTGTATGTGACCAAGTGAAGCATGATGCTAATTTGTGCCTCGAGCTTTCTTTGCTTAGAGAAATTGCTTATGGTCAAGCTTATATTAGTGGCCCTCAAAACCACCCATTCCCAAATAGGGGCCAAGGAAATCCTTCTTACCCATAAAGTGGGAATGTCACTTACCAAGGGGAAAACCAAGCATCCAATCCATATCCACCGGAATGGAGGAACCCTCTTGGTTTCTCATGGAGGAATGACTTGTAGGGATAATCGTTTCAGCCACCTCCTATACTACCCCCCAATTCCAACAGCCCAATCCAGCTGCAATGCAACCTATGCAAAAGAGGCCTCTTGAGGACACTCTTAACCAATTCATGCATCAGCAGTTGAGCATCAATAACCAGGTGACTCGGGCTTTAGATGACATTAGAGGGCAAGTTTCTAAATTGACACAGGCCATGAGTATCACTCAAAGTGGCAAACTTTCTACACAAACTTTCCTAAACCCTAAGGGTTAGGTGAACATTACTGACTCATCGCCTTTGAGTGCTACCCCACATGAACAAGTGCTATTTGTCACTACTTTGAGAAGTGGGAAAATTATCCAAAAACCAGTCGATCCTAGTATTACTACACCAAATGTAAAGATAAAGTCAAAAGGTAGTGAGGAAATTGAGGAGCCAAATGAAGAAAGAATTGAGAAAGAAGAAAGTAAGAAAACAAAAAGAGTGATAAAAAAATTGATGAAGAGAAGAAAATAGAACAACAGTCAAGTGAGGAAGGACGAGATAATAATGGGGGTATTTCTGTTAGACAAAAAGATCACGTAGAGGAGTACATACCTAGACCACGATTTCCCCATAGATTAGCAAAGGGTAAGAATGAGATGTTAAACTCTAAGATTTATGAGGTTTTAAGCAAGTGAGAATCAAAATCCCATTACTTGAGGCTATCAAGAAAAATCCACATATGCTAAATTCCTTAGGGATATGTGCACTGTTAAAAGGAAGCTTAATGTCAAGAAGAAAGCTTTCTTAACAGAGCAAGTTAGTGCCATCATCCAACGTCATACACCTCCTAAGTATAAAGATCCACGGTGTCTAACCATTTCATGCATAATTAGGGACCACATCATAGATAAGGCTCTTCATGACTTAGGTGCTAGTGTCAACTTATTGGCTTGCACTGTTTATTAGCAACTAGGCTTAGGTGAGCTGAAACCCATTAGAATAACATTGCAATTGGCCAATCGCTCGGTTAAGATGCCACGTGAGATAGTGGAGGAAGTGTTGATCCAAGTGGATAAGTTCTACTTTCTAGTTGATTTTTGTCGTGTTAGACACCCAGCCTATTCAAAATCCCTACCATTCCATTCCGATCATCTTTTGGGGTTATGAAACTATGTTTTGCAAATATGATGGTTGAGATGAATATCTTTAAGGTTGGAAAGCAAATTGGAGAATTTGAGGATATTCGGGAGGTGGATGTGATTCATACTTTGAGTGAGGAATACTTTGAAATGAAATTCTTTGATGAACCCTTAGAGGGAGCCTTAGTGAGAAGTGAGAGGTGTGAAGTTCTTGATGGAGGAAGTTTTCTTAATGATGAGGAGTTTGAGAAAGCTGAGAAAGAAGTCATGCCTAGTAGCAACTGCGTACCAATTTTTGAGCCTTTGGAACCATCTGTGAGTAAACCCAAGCCTTTGGTAGAGTGTCCACCTTGTCCTTATAGGAAAGCTTTACCAAATGAACTTAAAAATGCATTTCTAGGAGAGGGTGAGACATTCTCGGTAATTATGTCTATGCTATGTTGGAAAAAGATTAGGAGAAGAGATTTTTAGCAGTTTTGAGTGGCCACAATCAGGCCTTAGGTTGGATTGTGGCTGACCTTCGAGGCATTACTCCTTTAGCATGTTCTCATCATATATACCTTGAAGATGATGCCAAACTTGTGAGGCAAATGCAGCGTAGACTCAACCCCAACATAAAAGAGGTTGTGAAGGGAGAAGTGGTTAAGTTGCTCGATGCCCGTATTTTATTTTACATCTTTGATTCAATGAGTCCTACTCAAGTGGTTCCCGAAATGTCCAATGCCACTATTGTTGAAAATGAAAAAAGGAGAGTTAGTGGCTTAATGCACCCAAACCGGGTGGCGTATGTGTATAAATTATAGGTGCTTGAATGCCGTTAATCATAAGGATCATTTTCCCCTTCTGTTCCTAAATCAAGTGCTCGAGAGAGTTTCTAAAAAGTTTTTTTTACTATTTTTGGGATGGGTACTCAGGGTACAATCAAGTTGAGATAGCATTAGAGGACCAAAAGAAAACCACCTTCACATGCCTTTTTGGCACTCACGCATATAGACGCATGGCATTTGGGCTATGTAACGCAACTGTGACATTTCAAAGGTGTATGATAAGCATCTTTAGTGACATGGTTGAGAGATTTTTGGAGGCTTTCATGGATGATTTCTCCATCTATGAAGATTCATTTGATGAGTGTCTGACCAACCTTGAGAAATTCCTAGTGCATTGTGAAGATAGTAACTTGATGTTAAACTGAGAAAAGTGCCATTTTATGTTACAACAAGGAATCATTTTGGGGCATATAATATCATGTCATGGGATTTATATGGACAAAGCTAAAGTTGAACTAATTTAAAATTTACCAGCCCCTCGATGTGTAAAAGACATAAGATCATTCTTAGGTCATGCCGATTTTTACCGGTGATTCATTCAGTCTTTTAGTTCTATTACCCGTCCCTTATGCTCATTACTACCCAATGATGTTCCTTTTGAATGGACAAAATTATGTGAAGAGGCACTCGACAAACTTAAACATTTGCTTACCACCGCACCCATCATCCAAAGCCTATAATGGTCTCTACTATTTGAGCTTATGTGTGACACTAGCGACTTTACGTTGGGGGCTATTTTAGGGCAACGAAGAGAAGGGAAACCCTATGTCATTTACAACACTAGTAAGACTCTTAATGAGGTGAAAGTGCATTATACCACCACAGAGAAGGAGCTTCTAGCAGTATTGTTTGCTATAGACAAGTTTAGGTTGTATTTGGTAGGGTCTCACATCACGGTGTTCATGGACCATGCGGCCTTGAAATATTTCCTTTCCAAGAAAGAGCCAAAACATCCTAATCAAATGGATGTTACTCCTTCAAGAATTTGATTTGGAGATTAAAGATAAAAAAGGAGTAGAAAATGTGGTAGCTAACCATTTATCTAGATTGCCCGATCATGTGACCAAATCAGGTGACCTACCAATTAATGAGCATTGTCCCGATGAGCACATCATGCATATTGGCACCACACTTCAAGACCACTCTCCTTGGTACTCAGACATTACTACTTCTTAGTATTCGATCAAATGCCTTCCCATTAGACAAAAGTTGATGGAGGTAAATTTCACGCAATGTGCGTAGTTTCTTTGGGGATGAACCCTAACTCTACAAGTATTGTCAAGACCAAATTGTGAGACGATGCGTTCCCGACCATGAGATTCCTAAGTTTTGTCACACTTTAGCTTGTGGAGGTCACTTGTCCTCCAAGAAAACCACTACTAAGATCCTTCAAAGTGGATTTTATTGGCATTTCATGTTTAAAGATGTGCATGAATACTGTTTGATATGTGACCGATGCCAATGATTAGGAGCCTATCTAAGCGTAATGAGATGCCCCAAAATCCTATTATTATTCTAGAAACTTTTTATCGTTAGGGGATAAATTTTATAGGCCCATTTCCCATACCGGTTGGTTTTGAGTATATATTAGTGGCCATAGACTATGTTTCCAAGTTGGTGGAAGCCATTGCCACTCGCACCAATGACCACCGAGTAGTGGTCAAGTTTTTAAAAAAATACAATTTTTCGTGTTTTGGGATGTCTCGAACTATCATTAGTGATGGGGGTAAGCATTTTTGCAATCGACTCATCGGTATTCTAATGTGTAAATATGGTGTGACATATAAGGTGGGGACCTCATACCACCCTCAAAATAGTGACCAAGTTGAGTTGGAAAATAAAGAGATAAAGAGCATCATTGAGAAAACCATCAATCCCACATGTAAGGATTGGTCTTTACGACTGATGGACGCATTGTGGGCCTATCGGACGGCTTACAAAACCATTTTGGGCATGTCTTCCTATCGTTTTGTCTTTGGTAAGGTTTGCCACCTCCCCATTGAAATAGAACATAGAGCCTATTGGGCAATCCGGCAATTAAATAAGGGTATAGATGATGCTGGCATTCTTAGAAAGCTTTAATTGAATGAATTGGAGGAGCTAAGAAATGATGCTTTCGAGAATGCTAAAATTACCGAGGCTAAAATGAAGGAGTCGCATGACAAGCACATTCTAAGGAAGTCCTTCAAAGTATGTCAGAAAGTTTTGATCTATAATTCTCAGTTGCACCTCTTTTCGAGCAAACTTAGATTAATATGGTCTGGTCATTTCACCATTATTTTAATCTCAGAACATGGTGTGTGTGAGGTTCACAATCCATGTAATGACACCACTTTTAAAGTGAATGGTCATCGTCTCAAGCCATATTCAGATATTGATGTGGCTGAGATTGAAAGGTGGGAGCTCACTGACCTTCCCTTATTTGATTAAAAGTATGCAGGCATTCTTGTACATTCGTAGTAAGGTGTCCTTATTTTCTTCTTTCTTATTCATTTTAGATTTAGTCCTAAAAAAAAAAAAAATTAGTGTGGTGTTAACCCTCGGTGGGCTCCCATCTGTGTTCCATCTTGTGCCCCCATCACCTCGCATCTCCTCATATGCTGGAGCCATCATCAAGCCATGAGCCTACCGTATTGTGCACCCAACAATCTTCCATGGTAGGTGCCTGCTGCAAGCTCATGTGACAAGTAGGTCACATGAGGTGGTCTCTTTAAGTCCCCCTCTCAACTTCTCATTCGGCCCACTCTCCTCCCACCTGAGAAATTGAACTACAATAAACTTGAAACCTAATCCTCTTCCATACGTTCTCCAAATGGTTATCCTCATCAAATACTATTGTTGATTCAATGATGATTCATGTAGTAGAAAATGGGATTCTGGGTTAAAGCTTTCCTCTTTCAAAATGTTACATGGAATTAGGGGTTGAGGTCAAATGGTGTGTAGGTACTTGTCATCTTTGGATGTTTTGTTTTGTTTACCAAATGAAGATTGTAGGTGTGTTTTGCTACTCCTCTTGCATTTGAATGATATCTTTAGAGTTCCACCATGAACAAGTAACACCACTCATCCTTATGCACACTAACTATTTGTGTAAATGCTTGAATGAGTTGAGAAATTCATTTTGAAGACTTTTACATTACAATTGTGGGTGTTTGGAGTTGCTTATGTTCTTGATTAGAATTGGAGATTTTAGTGTGACTTTGAACACATAATTGTAGGAGGCTGATTTTGTACACTTATGGTGTTTGATGAAATACTTGTAAGAACTTCTATAGTAGATTTTGAAAAAAAAAAAATTAAAGAATTCACTTGGGCCGAATCATTGGGAAAAATCAGTGCGTGTTTTGGGCGTTAAAGAACTCGTTTAAGTGTTTCTATGGGTAGGTCTTCAAGTAAGAAAAAGACTCGTCCTTCATCTACATCTTTAGCTAAAGATAGTGAGTATTGCTTGAACATGATCAAGACTTGGTAAGTGATGAGAATGATGAACTTGAGGAAGATTTAAATGAAGAAGAATTTGTGAATGAAGAGGAGGAGAAAGGGGATATAAATGAGACTAATGAGTATGAGAAAAAGGGGTATGAGGAGCTTGACTATGACCCTCACCGGTTCATTAACAAGAACGCTCAAGATTCATCTGACTCTTATTGGAGTAAACGAGCTATCCTTTGTGAGAGGGGAATTAATTTGAAAAACTTTAGCAATGAACCCATAGATTTTAAGACTACAATGTCTACATGAGGGTGGTCCACTGCTATGTCATTTCGAGCCACTGCCAATCCCACCCTCATTCGGAAGTTTTATGCCAATGCCACTTTAGAGCAAGATGAAAAGTTTGGAAAGGTGTTTATTTATTCTATGGTTCGAGGGTGACAGCTTATAGTTCATAATTGCAACATTCAGGCTATTCTGGATATACCAAAGGTGCGAAAGGCAGGGCATCCATATCCTAGTGATCAGGAGCCTTCACTCCAAGTTTTAGCTAGAACTTTATCTGAGGGAGAGACACATTCATAGGGAGTCCAGCGTCAGTTTCCAAAAACAAGTTAATCTCTATATTCAAAATCCTCCACAACCTTATTTGTTCACAAATATTACCCATTTCTAATGATGATTTTGTCAGTCCTGATAGAGCACGATTTATGTATGCTATGACTACAAGAGTTTCTATTGACCTAGTTTTTCTCATACTAACTGTAATGAAAGTATGGCTATCTGAGACCTATGTCACCAAAAGTCTACCATTTACTGGATTGCTCATGAGGATTACGAAAAGGCATCAGGTTCATATTAATGATAACTTTAAGACAGTTCGACCATTGGAAATGCTTTCCAGGTCGGCTAGTGCTAGGAGTGTGGCCCAGTTTCAGCATCGGCTTCCGTCTGCCGCTACATCTTCCACAACCAGACATCCTAAACAATCGCTCGTAGTACCCACTTTCTATTCTATTACGGGCACTGGATGCATGCATAGATTCCATGGAAGCTGAGCAGCGTGTGCAGCATAGACTTTTGGGGTCCATTCTTGCTGCTGTTAGGCCACCACCACCTCAAGAACCACCACCAGAGGCTGACTAGGATCCTCCTGCTGATTCCTAGACTTCTGTCCTTATTTTGTTATCTTCAATTATGTTCTGGTAGTTTAGGTCTAGGTTTCTATTCTGACATATATCTTAGACCTAAAATTGTTACTCCTTTAAGATGTTGTTATTTTGAGTCCAGCTACTCACATCGACCTTTTTCATCCTTATGTAATTGGCCTATTGATGTTATCGTAATGCATCATCTGTTTAGTTGTAAATTCCTGTTTCATTCTTTTTTATTTCTTCTTTTGTACTAACTCTTTCTTTTGTCTTATTTTCATTTTATTTCTTTCTTATTTTCTTTCCAACTTTTTCTCCTATTTAGTTGTTTTTATTTTCTTCAAATAAAGAAGCACATGAGGTAATATCCTTCCTTTCTATCTTTTATTTAGTCTTGTACTTCCATGTTTGGTATTTCATATCTATATAAGTTACTATTAGGAGTGTTGTAGACTCTTGATGGGAGGTGTACTAGGTGATGCTTAAGAGGCTTAAATAATGGGTGCATGCTTGACTTCTATGCTCTATTTTAATTAATCTTTATGCTCATCATCATCATGCTCACTTTGCACACTATGGACCCACTTATTTTTCATGGTTGTCACATTGAGGACAATGTTTAGTGTAGGTTGGGGGTAGCGTTCGCATGATAGAGTTTGCATGATGACCTTCATTTGTGCTAAAATTGTCAGAATTTCTAAAATGTTTGAGCATCTATAAGCTAGAATGCATAAGTGAGCATTTTTGTTCTTGTATATCAGCCCCTTTTTTATTTGGTTGATTATGGAATTAAGTGAGAAAGTGATGCGTGAATCTTGCCCACTCTTTGATAGGAAACTTAGTTCAAGTTGATTGTGTCATGATCTCGTGCATTTTTTACTATCATGAAAGAAAGCTTATATGCTTAGGAGTAGATATTGTTGAACATTGGTTAATTGAACATTCTTGGACTAGGTAGAGACTTATACCCCTTAATGATGAGCTTTTGAGCCTATTATTCTTTTCTTGAGGGGTTGCACATAATCATAGTTCTTTTTTTTCATTTTGATTTTCAATGCACTAATTGCATCACATACACTTGCATGAGTTTCACTTGGCATAAAATGAGTTGTTGTAAGCTTAGAATGTGATGCTAAGCCCTCTTTGCTATTTTGGACCTTAATTGTCCTGTCTTGACTAGCAGTTATCTTAGGAACCAACTTGAAGCCTTCTTAATAAAATGTGTGATACATTTCTTTTCTTAGTTTACACCTCATATATTATCCCTTAAGCCCATTCACACACTTTAAGCCTTACCCTCATATGTCTTGGGTTGTGAAAGTGCCTCAATGTCAATGATGTGGACTTAGGTTTGGAATGGAAACTTCTGAGAGTATATTAAGAGGAAATGTGGGGCGGAAAATTTAGCTAACGTATACTTCAAAAAAAAAAAAAGAAAAAAACATATTTCTTATTTATTTTTGCTTGTGGAATTGTGGGTCTTGTGCATTATATTGTTATGCTTGAAAAGGTCCCAAGAGTAATTTGTAAGTTTGTAAATAAGCTTCTTGTTAGGGTTTAAGAATTGGTTAAATTGGGACTTGTGTGCACTCGAACATTCCTATCCCAAGACTTGTTCTTTTATTTCCGTATCCTAGCTAAGTTACAACGGAAATAAAGACCTAAAGGATTCTAAGCAAGCAACTCTTGTATTGTGCATGTACTGGTCTTCTGTAGTTTGTGTGGTGTGATCTCTCACCCATGCATTGGAACATTGTTATGAGCTATCCACTTTAAACTTCAATTCAATTCATTTACTTATTGTAGGGTTGTGTGCAATTAGATTAGCATCATATGCTAATAGGTATGTGTGAACCCTTAATGAGTGAATTTCTTTCTATGAGTGGCACCTTGTGAGCATTTGAAGTCAAAACATAGCTCCGTTTATGCTCTCGCAACCTTATTAAATGAATGAAACAATTTTGCACACATGCTCTTCTTATCTTGATAGTCCATGCATTTATGCTTAGCACTTGGGAATTATACACGATATTTTGGTTTTTTGACTTATTGGGCTTGAACTTGAGTCATTTTTTATCTTAATCACTTTTTGACATCTTGAGGTCATGCCATAGATGTGTGTGGGTAGCATCACTCCAAATCCTCACGAGACCTTACTTGTCCATTAGGGAGAACCTAAGGGTTTAAAGGGCTTGCCTCACGTACTAGGTGTGGCCGTGTGTCTCCTACGAAAATGGACTTCCCTTTTAGCTAGAATTGATGGTTTTCTTTTTAGTTGAAAAATAGGAATTTTCTTGGTAGGCGTTCATTTTTTCCTTGGTCATAATTATTTCCATTCCTAGGGACTAGCAATGTTTAAGTTAGGGGTGTGATTGCTCGCAATGATTATAGATTTTAATCGCATTTCACACTTTTCTTCTAAACATTTTATCAAGTAAAATTCGTTCCTTATCGTGTTTTTTCTATTTATATTTCTTTTGTGTGTTTTGTAGGGGTATTAAAGGAAAACACCTAAAGAAAGATAATTTAGAAGCTTAAACAAGAAAATCAACAGAGAAGTGAAAGGACTTGCTGTTGGATGCACGAGAATTTTTTTTGTTGGGCGCATAAGATCTTGGGCACCTGAGAATGTTTTTTGTTAGGCGCACGAGAGCCTAGGGCACCCGAGAATTTCTCTATTGGGAGCCCGAGAATTATGGGCACCCAACTATCTTTGGTCATCGGCTCCTGCCGAGAGCTACTTTCTTTACTTGTCTCTCAAGACTTTTATCGAGCACTCGGGTGAACAGATACCTTGAGAGCACATCAATAAGTTGTTGGGTGCCCGAGGACTTTCTCCAGTGGATTTTTGACATTATATTAAAGTGTAAAATTAACTTTTTACCCCTAGTTCTTGTAAGCCTATAAATAGGCCAAATTTTTGACATCCTAGAGAGCTTTTGATATCTACGTTATTTCATAAGAGCTTTACATTATATTTTCAGCTGAAGGGTTTCATTACGATTTTCTATGGTGCTTTTTCCTATTCTCTCCCATAGGGTTTATGTGTAAGTGATTTCTTTTGCACTGATTTCAATTGAAAGTACTTTGTTTCCATTCTTTCTTCTTTGTACTTGCTTCATAAGTGTTTTACAACTTTCGCATATATTTTTCTTCACTTCTTTTCTGCTTTAACTTTAGAATGGATGATCGTTCTTTTCGTATTGTTTTGTTTATGATTCAAATATGCTAGGCTAAGTTTATCTTGGTTTTAACCTACAAATGTAATGAAAAAGAAGTAGATAGATTCGAATATTATGCGTTTTTAAAGTAATATATTATTCAATTGTAAAACTCGTTAAATCTAGGTTTAACTCTAGAAAACGAATGACCCATATTATAGTCGGTCTCTTGGTTTCGAGTTGATCCTCTTGCACATTGAGTCTTCGATTCAATGTCCTGGTGATTTCAAAACCCTAGTTCTACATTTGTTTTACGAAAAGGTTTTCAAATTAAATCTTCCGAACTAGCATTACCTGCGTGGATGATAGGTTGAGTTACACATATATTTGGATCTATTTCTTCTAAGTTATTACATAGGTTGAAACCAAGCATTTTCATTTCAAAGTAATTTAAAACTGAATTGTGTCTTTTCTTTGGTGTTTTCAATTTCAAGTTAAGTTTTTGTTCAAGCATTAGTTCAAACCCAGTTTCAAAAACCCTAAGAGATTGATTTTCCTTTTATTTGTTTATTATTCTTTGCAAGTGTTTACAAAACAAGTTTTTCAAAAACCAGTCACACACTTGCTCCGGTGGAAATGACCTAGGGCTCACCTGGATTAAACTATGACCACCTCTTATAGATGGGAGAACAAAAACACACAAATTGAGTGCAGTCAAAAATCCTCCACTACTACGAACTTCGATGTATGGGCTTGTAACCGAGCAAGATGGGCATTGTCTAAACTAGGCCTTTCAACGCAGCTCTTCTTTATACGCAAAAACTTTGGTGATCTGGCCAAAGTTGATGCTTTACAGGTTGGTAAACCTTCTATTGAAATGCCTATCTCCACAATAAGAGAACAAGGTCAGTCAATGTCTGATCACATAACAAAATAAAAATAGAATTGATTTAGGAAGCAAACAACTACCTACACCCCCATAGTGTTCTGAACGCCTTCGTGCCCATCTTCTCCTGGTAACTATTGCCAATCCTTGCTGACCAATATATGGTCATCTAGCAAGTTCTTACTTGAATCATGGAGGGCGTGCATGAAATTATCTTCCACCTGACACTTTAAATAGCATCAGCAACGAGGATCAAATCAATGAATTGGTCAACTCCTAAAACTTTTTAGCCAGTGCCCCTCTATCAATAACTGTTGTTGCTCCACCCTCTATTTTGGACAATATGCCTCTATGAAACTTCTTCGCAGCCATGAAAAAAGGGGCTGAGTGATAAGGAGAGGAAGTGAAAGCCTGGTACACCCCTGCCTCTACCTCCAGTCGCATGAAGTGGAGTTCCAACACGAGGGCAGCCGACCATAGCTAGTGCTGCTCCGAGCAGTAGCAACAGGCCAATCCTTCTTGATAAAGAACCAACCACAGGTCGACGAGGTGAGGACTTCATCCTTAATCTAATGATTGGAACTCGGCTGATCATAATTGGACATTCTGTCATATTCGACTAGGGTGTTGCAATGTCGATTGCTAACACCATGACGCTTTCCATGATCAGGAGCTGATCATGAACCTACCTGAAAACGTCTGGTTCTTCCAATCGGTGCAGTACTCCCTCCTGTTAAGTTCGGACAACTTTTCAAGCCGTTTTTTCTATTCACTGTACAAATTATAATGTTTTCTTTTCCTTACATGTAGGCCATAGAATTCTTAGAGATGCTGGTTAATGCTTTGAATGCATCTCAGAGAGCCTCCAAAACTTTGAGAGGGCCACAGACACTTAGCACGTCTGAGCTGAGAAAGCTAAAGAGAATGTAAGGTTCATCTACGCCCAAAATGCCTCGAGGCTGACCTTACCGCGATGCAGAGAGGGTATAAGATCGTAAACAAGAGGGTGACCAAAGACAAGGATAAACATCAGGATGAGTGAAAGAAGGCCTGTGCGGAGGGCTACATAGTTGTTGGTGACGATTACCAGAAACAGGTGTTCATAACAGTAAACACCCACTACCGCAATAGCTAGGTCGATGCCCTAAATAAGGTCAGACACCCCTTAGATTTTAAGATTTATACCTCCTTTGAGTGGCCAAAGGATGAGCTAGAGTTCCACCCCCGAAAAAGGAAGAAGACGAGGAGACATTGCCTACGCTAATCAAGGAGAAAGCTACTCGAGAAGCAGACCAGACCACCAAGGTCGGAGCTGGCTAGAAGGAGACGAGCAAGGAAGTTAGTCAATCCTCTTAGGGACCGGACCAGATCCTTCCTGCAGACAAGATAACCGATGATATAAGAGCGGTCAGAGAGATTGGTCAAGATCAGAATGTATAGTTTTAGGCCATTTTGTTCGTCTCTCTTTTTATAGCTTCTAAGAGGTTGGCCCCCATTTATTAATGAAAAAAATTTTACTTTTTTGTGCTTTATATTCTCTCAATCATTGTGTTTTGAGAATTTAACCTACATAAAATTTTAAAAATAATTGGTCATTGAAAGTTTCTTCTAGCAACTAATTCGAACAGAATTTGTCCGAATCCAATTGCTTACCTTTATAAATCAAGTGTGGGGAGCTCTGATACTTGTTAAAATGAACATGAGCTGAGATGTGCCAGGTCCGAGTTATAATGCTTGGCAGATTCTCTTTTAATATAAAATGAATATAAATTAAGAGATATTAGGTTCGAGTTGGAACACTTTACAAATTTGTTTCTGATCCAAAATGAACACAAACTGAGAGACATTAGGTCCAAGTTGGAAAACTTTGCAAATTTGTTTCTAATCTAAAATAAACACAAGCTGAGAGACACCAGGTTCAAGTTAGAATGCTTTGTAAATTTGTTTTCAATTCAAAATGAACACAAAACTGAGAGACGTTAGGTCTGAGTTGGGACACTTTGCAAATTCGCTTTTATTTAAAAACAAACACAAGCTGAGAGACGCTATGTCTGGGTTGGGACACTTTACAAATATGTTTTTAATTCAAAACAAACACAAGCTGAGAGAGGTTAGGTTCAAGTTGGAACAACTTATTTTAACAAGTTAGTTTTATCGAGATCGATTGTATCCGACTTGAGGGGCTCAAATGGGCAAACCGTGGCTCTGTTTCATGCATGGCAATAGCTTACCTGAGCAGGTCAGGTGGCTGAACCATGTCCTTATGCCTGGTATGGCTATGGCGGACCTAAGTGGGTCAAGTGCCCAAACCATAGCCTTAGGCCAGGTGTTTGTTTTATTGAAAAGAATCATAAATATATAGATTCTTTGGAAACTATCAATCATTACTTAGTTTTTATATTGTGTATTTCAATGATAATAGATCCTAAAATTGGTGACGTTCCATGGCCGTATGACTTATGTCCCCTCTATATCTTCTAAGTAGTAGGCTCCATTACTGACCACTTTGATGACCCTGTAAGGACCTTCCCAATTGGGCTGAGCTTACCATCTACAAGATTCATTATTTCCAACATTACCCTCCAAAGCATGAGACCACTGATATTGAAAGACTTTGCTTAGACAAGTTTACTTTTTGACTTCTTCAACTATTAATGGTAAGTAGCCAATTGAATCTGAGCAAGTTGCCCTTTCTCATCAAGCAGGCCCATATTTCAATTAAATGTGGTGATATTGTGTTTCTATGAAAAAACTAGGATCTAAATTGTGGGCATGCCGATCTGCAATAGTATGACTACTTCTGTCCCATATGCTAGTGAGAATGGAGTTCTCCAATCAATCGGCGTGGAGTAATTCCGTAAGCCCAGAGCACGGTTGGCAGTTCTTCTACCCATTGCCCCTTAGCTTGCTCCAAGCATTTCTTGATGCCATTCAGTATGGTTTTATTAGTGGATTTGGCCTGGCCTTTTGCTCTAAGTGTATCCTAGTGTGGAGTAGTGATCATAAATTCCAAGATCCAATAAGAACTCCCTAAACGTATTACTGTCAAATTACGTGCCGTTGTCTAAAATTAAGCTCCATGGAATCCCATACCTAGTGACTATGCTCTTCCATACGAATCTCCTAATGTAAGAGTCTTTGATGGTGTTGAGCGATATGGTTTCAATCTACTTTGTGAAATAGTCTATCACTTCAAGCAACTACTATTGACCTTCAGGAGCCATATGTAGTTGTCCGGCTATAACTAGCCCAAATCGGGAGAAAGACCATGGGCTAGTCAAAAGGGTTATATCTTGAACGAGTTGATAAGGGATTGGGGTAAACCTTTGGGACTTATAGCATTTTATGAAGTATCGGATAGCATGCTTTTGCATATGGGTCCACCAATAGCCTTACGACATTGCTCGGGCAACCATGGATTGCCTCTTAGCGTGCGCTTCGTAACTTTCCTTATGCAATTCTTCAAGTAAATCTTACACCAGATCAAGGTAAACACAGAGCAAATATCGACTGTTGTATTACTTTTTGTCTAGTTGATTGTCAGGAGACAAACAAAATCATGATGCCTTGCTTCTAATCTTGATGGCCTCCTTCCTATCTTGGGGAACCATGTCATTCTTCCGATACTGAATAATTGGGTCCATCTAGCTTGTTGCTATGGAAGTTGCCTATAGGCTTTGCTTGGACTCCTGTATGCTTAGATGAAAAGCTTGTTTATCATGATGCTCTTTGTCTCACTATGTCATATGGCAATCCCTAAGGTGGCCAAAGCATATTCTCAGCCATTCTCCTTCTTCTCGACCAACCTAAGCTCTACTGCATCAAACTTCGCAACTAGTGCTCGTGCTTGCTTATAGTCCTTCGACATGTTATCTGCATGAACCTCATACTCCCCTTTGAGCTAACTAATGACTAGTTAAGAGTCTAAGAATAGGTTGATCCTCCAATCATGTTACCCTAGGGCCAACTTGAGCCTGATCAACATGGCTTCATACTCGGCTTCATTATTTGTTACTCAGAATCTTATTTCTACAATGTGTTCGTAGACTAACCCTTCTAGTGATGTTGGTATAACTTTAGCTCTGAGCCTTCCTTTGTTATAGCGCCATCCACTTGGATTTTCCAAGTTCCTTTACCAATGGCCTCAGACTTGTTGGTCAGTATTAAGTGGGAGATGAATTCTGCCGTGAAGTTTATGAGCGTTACCCTTTTATAGTAGTTTGGTTATACAAAGCTGATGTCATATGAGCCCATCTAAACCACCCACTTAGCCATTCTTTTGGATAAGTCGGCTTTTCTAAGTATAAACCAAAGTAGGTGCTCGGTAGATTCCATAAATGGGCGAGCCAAGAAGTAGTGTGACAATTTTCTTGATACAACCACCAGTGCTAACACCAACTTTTCAATGGGGAGGTATCTTTGCTCTGCTACGACCAGTGTTTTACTAACTTAGTAGATTGGTCGTTGCGTTTTCTCTTCCTCCCTTACGAGAATGGTGCTAACTGAGTGTTCAGACACCGCCAAATATAACTACAGCATTTCCCCGATGTGAGAAATAGATAGAAGTAGAGGTGATGCTAGATAATTCTTCAGCACTTTGAATGCTTGCTCACACTCATCCAATGTAAAATACGCTTCCCCTTTAGTAGCCTAAAGAAAGGTTTGTATCGATGAGAGGATCGAATAATAAAACAGTGTAACACTGCTGCTATGCTTTTTAGTTCTTTTATCGTAGTCGGGTGGTGCAGCCTTTGTGGAAGCGATTTGGTCAGGGTCAGCCTCTATGCCTTTTCTGGTCACTAAATGTCCCAAGAATTTTTTCAATCATACCCCAAAGGTACACTTGGTAGCGTTGAGTCGTAGGCTATACTTCCTGAGGATCTTGAATACTTCATCTAGGTCAGACCAGTGGTTGGCCTGTGTTTTTCTTTTGATAACCATGTCATTGATGTATACCTCTATTGTTTTGCCAATCTGATCATTGAACATCTTTGTGACCATCCTCTTATAGGTGGCTCCAGTATTCTTCGATTCGAATGGCATCTCTTTATAGTAATAAATTCCTCTAGGCATAATAAAGGTCATTTTCTCTTGGTTTGGCCCAAACATGGGGATCTAGTGGTAACCTTAGCAAGCATTTAGGAAGCTTATCAACTCGTGCCCAACAATAGCATCAACGAGTTAATCTATTTTTGGTGAATGGAAAGGGTCCTTTGGACAAGCTTTATTGAGGTTGGTGAAGTCAATGCGAACTCGCCATTTGCTATTCTTCTTCTTTACTACGACTATATTGGAGAGCCATTTCGAGTAGCTAACTTTTCGGATTGTGCTAGCCTCGAGTAGCCTTCCAACCTCTTCGATTATAGCTTCCGTGTGTGCAAGAGATGACCGCCTTCCTTTTAAGAAAACTAGGTTTATGGTCGATAGCACACTAAGCTTTTGACACGTGACCTCAGGACTGATTCCTGGTATTTTATATGGGATCTATACAAATACTTCTAAATTACGCTTTAAGAGGCCCACTAATTCCCTTTTTTATGGTCGAAAAGGTTTTTCTTGATCAAGAAGAACCTCTCTGGATCTGATTCGTGGGCTAGAATGGACTCCAATTCTTTAACTACTTTTTCATCAGGTTTTCTTCTAACATCTTCTAAGGTTGGATTACATCTGCTTCAACCACCGATTTGACCTCATTTGAGATATTCTTTGACCCGATAGTGACTGCATAACACCTTTACGGAATGATCTAGCCTCCTCTAATCAAAAGCGCTCCTTGGGGCACCAGGAACTTGATTACTTGATGGTAAGTAGAGGGGATGGCCTTTATCTTGTGTAGCCATGGGCGTCCCATGATGGAGTTGTATGAAAAGGGAACATTCACTACCAAGAACTCTATCAATAACACCACCGCCCTAGCTTGAATTGGAATGGTGACTCTGCCAAGTGGCTAAACCGACACTAAGCTAAAACTAATTGGGGCTAGTGGGCTAGGCTAAGGTCGGATACTGACAATCCAAGCTCCTTAAAGAGCCATAGTACTTTACTTCTGTTGAGTTACCCTGATCAATGAGGACGCGGCATACCTTGTAATCACTGATGTCCAAAATAACAACTAGAGCATCATTATGTGGCTACTAAACACCTTCTAGTTCATTGTCTGTGATGGTGACCTCTTGTTCCTGCTCTGTCTTGTCCTTTTTATGACCCGTGACTACCGAGCTCCCCATATTTAGCACTTAACTTAAGTGGATCGTTTTTATGTAATCCGCTCGAGTTCTGATCTAATTCTCCCGGGACTCATAGCCTAGGTGCACCACGTTAAACACACTCTGAATAGGCTGATTGTTTTATTCTGTGGCCAACCGTCTCTGAGGGGTTGAGCAGCCTCTCCCTCTTCATTTTTCTAATTGTCGATGAACTCACATAGGTGACCTATGCTCACTAGCTCCTTCAGATGGTGTTTAAATGCTCGACACTCCCTAGTATGATGACCCTTATCTCGGTAGTAGGTGCAATGTCGAGACTGATCCCTTTCGGATGGATCTCTACCCATTTTGTAGGGCCACACAAAATAGGGCTCGTCCATTATCTTTGGTAGAAACTTGAAGATCGAAACTTTGAAGATAGTATGGATGACTCCGAGTTTAACCTTTCTACTTTGGTCTTTGGTTGTCCTCTTATTGATAAGACACATTTTTATGTTTTCTTTTTCCTTCTTTGAGGGCTCACTTTCTACATTCCTAGTCTCATCGTCAATTTGGGAATACTTTTCAATGCAGCTCATTAGGTCGACCAAATCATCAGCAAGTCACTTGGTTAGTGATTGCCAGAGCCTATCATCATGTGATAGACTAAGCTTAAAAGAAGCTATAGCGATCTTCTTAGAACATCCCATCATTTCACTATAGGCTTCGAAGTAATGCCGAGCATAGGACCTCAACGTCTTACTATTCTTCTTTTTCATAGTCATCACTGTATCTATGGAGTGGGGTTGCTTGCTGTTGGCAGTGAAACAGACCATGAAGGCTTTTACTAGCTGGGTTTAGGGGGTAAACTTCTAAGGGGCCTCTAATTGTTTGTTTCTAGCAATGAATGGTGAAGTAATAATACGATTGAGAGCCTTCTTGACCAAATGATGGGTAGAGTGGTCCACCCTCTAGTCAACATGTTTAGCCAATTGTTTGAGGACCCATTATTTTAGATTGCCACCATATTCTCCATGTTGTTTATTTATCGAGGGATGTCTTTGGTTAGAAATTTGCATTGGATTTGATAGAAATATAAACTAAAAGACATGTTTCATGTTACTTTTTTATTTTATTTTAATGAGATTCCTTTTGAGTAATATTATATTTGTGCATGTGTCTAGTATTCACAAAGAGTAATTGATCTAGTACGCAGAGTACGACTTATACACAGAAGACTAGATCATCTATTTTTTTGGAATACAAGTCTATTGTTCACAGTTTTAGACGGAATTGGACACATCATCAGTGGAGCTGAAGCATAGATTTTTAGTAGGTCCGTCTTGACTATGGGGAATATTTTAATTCCAACAATTTGTGCTAGTACACTTTGTATTGAACTGAACCTAGTTAAGATAATTATTTTATACTGACTTCATAAAATAATTTAAACCTCATGCTTATTATGATTACTTATGCTCTTAATCCGAATTTTATATTAGACACGTGTATATGATGATTGTTTATTTGATTACATAAAGAGTGAGATGTTATATGAGTTAATAAACTCAGTAAGTTGGGCAACAACATTATATATATGGTAAATATTAATAGTTGAAGGAATCCACATCCTTAAATTGGATTGATGATATCTCTTTGAGGAAGCTCATAAGTTTTGACTGTATTAAATCTTGCAAGTGGATTTGAATCTGATACATCACATAAGTTAAATGGAAAGGTCTCAAGGAAAATAAGAAATCAGTTAAATTAAATTGTCAGTAATTAAATTTAAATGATGGATATCTGAAGTCTTAACGTGGAGAGATAATAAGTATTTAATATTAAAGCTCAAAAATATAATTTTGAATATGATTAAACGTGCAATTAAAATTCTTTAGTGGAATAAATTATAATTTGCATAATTAAATCCTAATTCGGTTAAGATTAGGAGATTTGATTACATAGGAAGTCTTTTCATATTTACCTATTAGTCCCTATTGTAGCCCTATAAATACCCTCTCTGTTGGTAGTTAGGGTTAACGTATACTGAAAAGAAAAATAAGAAACCCTAGAGACTGTTGAAGATTCCACTATCTTATGAGAGAAAAGGAAGATATCTTTGGGAATAAGGCAGAAGGTTGAAGGTAGAGATCAAGCAGCCGAATCGAAGTCATCAAGTGCTCAAGGTTTGGATCTATCGAGATCAAACTAGAGAGATCTCAAAGGTACGATCTTATACTAATAGATGAGATAGGTAAAAAAAAATTTATATTACCTGTTACACTATAATTGTGATTTTGGGGTTTTTCGGATTCCCCCTATAGGATTGCCTTTCCATTCTCCTTTAGGGTGTGAGGGAATGACTTGTCGACAGAGACCACCTTCTTCTTCTTCGTGATGTGAGGCTCTATCTTCTAGAGAGGTGTCGATATGGTTTGTGGTTTTCTTGCCTGTGAGAGCCGTGATAAGAATGGCGGCCTTTATCTCAATCCTATAAGTGTTTAGCATATAGGTCCATTTGGTCAAAAAGGATCCCTAGTGTGTGCTCCCTCCATTGTATCTCCACCTAGAACTATGCTAGAGTGAGTCCATTCTGTACTGGGAGTTGATTAGCAGGTTGTTCGTGCCCCCTGAAGTGCCCGGCCTAAGAAATCGATCGTGTGCAAGAGACTATCCGTGGTCAATGGTCCTTCTCGATCCTAGTTGCTCTTCTCTAATTCTTCTACTCATCTTTAGCTACTGGTTTGTTGTACTCTTCGTGGCAGTGTGATCTCAGATTCCCACAAACAACACTAAGTGGAGTGTTAAAATTCCAACAAAGTCTTCTGCTGACATGTCCGACCAGGTGCAGAGGTATTTCTGACGTGATCAGACAAGGTTTGACGACACTAGTGTCTTAAGGCTCCTCAATCTGTAATTTGACCCCTAAGATAAAAACTACCAGCCAAACAATGTTCAGCTAAACGTCCCTCCAACAGTTAAGTTAGGCTACGTATGTGAGAGAGAGAGAGAGAGAGAAGTTTAAAGAAGGTTTTTGGGGAGTTTTTGTCAAGTAAAAGTTACTTGCCTTTCTTATTCGTTCCTTATGTATTTATAGGTTCATTGGCACATGTCTTCCATACCCAACCATCATAAGTAATAGCATGAAGATGGCCAAAGTTAAGTCGTATAGTCAGAACGGACGTGATTGGAGCAGTCATTGGCAGTGGATGCCAGCACATCTTTTATGTTCCTTCATTAATGCGATATGAAAGGCAGTCATCTCCCTAACCACTAACTTGTCTCCTCTCTAGATGTGCACCACGTGTCTGAGTTGGATGCATGCCATATGTCCAAAATCCCCCTTGAACAGCAATGTTTTTTTTTTCTCCCTTACTCGATTCATCATCACTTTCATCATTAAATGTGGAATTGAAAGCAATTTATTTCTTCTTTTTGGAATCTTTTCCTCATTAGCTGTTAGAGTAATCTCATGGGTCATAGGAGAACCTAAGAGTTCATCTGGACTTAATCTTATGAGATCTTTAGCTTCTTGGATGGCAGTCACATTCGACAAAAACTTAAGAATTTTTCTCACTATTTCAACGTTAGTGTAGATTTTACCAAATGATTTCAAACTATTTATAATATTGGTAAATCTAGTAAACATTTCCAAAATGGACTCATCAGATTTCATTTCTAACAGTTCATAATGATGAACAAGCATACTAATTTTAGATTCTTTAACTTGATTAGTACCTTCATAACTGACTTCTAATTTATCCCAAATTTTCTTAACGGTTTTATATGTAAAAATTCTATTAAACTCATTTGGATCAAGTATACAATATAACGTGTTAATAGCTTTAGCATTTAATTGGACATTAGGTTCATTAGCTTCGATCTATTCACTCTTATCCTTAGTAACAATCTTATTATCTATGATTTGAGAGGGAACATAGTCCATTAGGTATAACCTTCCATGACCCATAATCAATGGCTTGAGCATTAATTCTCATTCTAGCCTTCCAATAATTATAATTTGTTCCATTTAATAAACAAGGATGGTGGGTTGATTGACCTTCAAAAGTAAAGGTTCCAAAAGAGGTTGCCATGATCTTAACTCTTAGATGATTAAGTTGAAAATAAGGGCACTTGCTTTGATGCCAATTATTGTCCCAAAAAGTAACACTATAGGGGGGTGAATAAGATTACTTGAAAAAATTTTACAAATAAGATTTTCAACCTCTAAAAAAAATATGTTAAGATGAAAAGGATAATCAAATAAGGAATGTGCTTAAAAAAATATTCAATATTTGTGGATGCAAAATGAGTGCTAGTATTTGCAATAAATATAAAGAGACGGGAAAAGAAGCAAACACAATCAATTTATAGTGGTTCAGCTTTAATGTTACCTATGTCCACTCCCCTAGGCCGTCCTTGAAATTTCTCCACTATTCTTCAAAAAACATGATAAACATTAGCTTTCTAAGGTACTAGAAATCTTTTCCAAGTAATTTTATCCCCAAATCACTCACACTAAGCGATTCTATCCCTAAATCCCTTCAGAAGTCTCTCTCAAACAATATCTTTTGTCTTAGTTCCAACACTTGAACCAAAACTAATAAGAGTTTACCCAACTCTAAAAAATTATGAGGATAATAAATTTTTCTCTCTTACAATATCAATGATGAGTTTAAAACTCAATTAAATCAAAAAAGAAAAATGAAGCACAAGTGTAGAAAGAAATCACACTTTGTTTGTACACTTCTGAACTTTCTTATATCTCTTTGTAACCACTTCTTTCTTGCCTTCTTATTCTTGTTGAATCTAAGTTTTGAGACTTTATTTATAGGCAAAAATCCCCAAATAGCTGTTACTAAGTGAAAAGATACTTTTGCCCTTGAATGAATATGAATTTCCTTACTTCCAATGCTACCTTTTAAATTTAGATTTTTTGAGATACATTTGTGATCGCTTTTGACCCTCATAAAGTTCCTATCTAATATTGTCTCAAAGTAATGAATTTGTCAATATATAAGTTAACTATATTCTGGTTAAATTTGAGCTTCATCCAATGGTTAGAGCTTCCAATAAAGCCTCCAAACCAAGTCTAGCTCTACATATCTTTTTTTGACATTCTGGATCTGTATTTCCAATTAAGGCTATTGTTTTACCATGATGCTTTGAAATTTGAAGAAACTTAAACTATAAAAGTTGTATCTTTATAAGTCTTCTTTTCACACATCAAAAATCATAATTTTTAAAGCTGTATATTATGAGTTATGTCCCAAAAACCAAGATTAGTTTAAGAATTTAGAATTAAAACTTCTTCTAACAAAACTGATATTCCATTTCCTTTTTGGACAAATTTTCCATAGATCCATGAAAATTTCCCTCGAGAAAGTTATAGATATGGAAGTTTAGTTTACTATATAAAAATTTCATGCAACTTTGATCCGTTAAATCTTCAAACATTATTAGTATACTAACATGTGCCGATTTGTTTATTCATTTGAGTTAAATCTACTTCAAATCTTCATCTTACTTTGATTTCCAAAGCTCCAATCTTTGATATTTCTTTATTTTTTAATTCAAATTATGCAAAAATACCTGAAAAATAATATCAATCTTTTCCAACCATATTATTTTGAATCTTTCAAATTAAAATTAATCATAACATGTCATCTAATGACTTTGAAAATTAATTAGAAAAGTTCAATTCAATTTTTGTTACCATCAAAATCAATTAGAAAATTAAGTTATAAACCTTGGATCACAAGTACCACTTAAGATTACCACAATTTGTATTAAGTAGAGGTTAAGTTGCCACCTCGATACTAAGCTAACACCTTCTAATCCGTATTTAACACATGAGACACTATGAGCTATAATTACCTAGTATACATAGATTTTGTTGGTAGGGAATAAGTGTTCATAATTTTAGATATTTCTCATCCCAAAGGGATTAGAGATCCTGCCATGTCTCATGTTGAAATTTTCAAACCTTGGAAACTACCTTCCAACTCAAATATTTAAGTCAATGATTATAGGACTCAAACCATGCTATATTAAGCACTACACATATCTCTTAGCTTTCCAACATTGAAAATTCTTATGTATATATATAACAATCTCCAATCACGTATGAATCTCTCTACATGTTAAAAGGTGGCCTTTTAGGGATCATATATGTGATTTCTAATCATATATATATATATATTCCTTTTAGGGATCATATATGTAAAAGGTGGCCTTTGAGAAATGAAAATGTTATTTTATTATGGTCTGATCATCATGGATTCAAATCCTAGAATCTACCCTATTTGTAATAGTAATGTTCTCTATGTCTTATCCTCTCTAAACTCCTTAATATATGAAGCTTGTGCATTGAATTGCCCATTTTACCCTTCTTTATAGGTACCATATATAGGGTAAAATACAATAATCATCTCTACAGTTTATACCATATCCTATTTTGGACCATATAGTTCCAATTATGATAATCAACCCCTCATAGATCAATTAAGTAGTAATGTAGTACTTTTGTCTAGAACCATTTGCAATTATGTTTTTAAACAACATATATGACATAAACTTGAAGGTAATAAAAATAATTTATACCCTACCAATTCCTTTGAAGACCTCAAAAAAGATCTGTATAACACTTGTTTATAATGATTTTTTTTTGGGGGGGATGAAATCAATTAGGGAAGAATTATTATTAGGATGAAATCGTTTCGTTAAAAACTCTACATATCATGGTTAAGGTCTTCAATAGAAATAGTGGAGAATAAACTACTTTCTTTTGTTCTTAAATTTTAATCATGTGATATTCACTTGTATTGTTAATGGCTCAATTCCTCGGTTCTAGGTGGAAAAATCATAATTTTTCTCGAATTACGTTATAAGAGTTTTAGCTATTATAATTGAAATTATAGGGACCAAATTGAAAGATAAGGTAAATTACAGAGATTTTTGCTGTAAGTAACCCTAAATCTATATAAAATGCTGAAATTATGTTTTTTTCTCCCGTTTTATTATTTATTCCAATCCTGTTTGATACTTTTCTCTTTTACTCCTATTTCTCCTCTTATATTTTCTCGTTCACAAAGCCTAGTTCTTTAATTTTTTTTTACTCCACATCAATAAGTGACTTAACTCCAATTTTTCGTATCGTTAAAATTGTTATTATTGTGACATGTAATATTAATCAATTTAAAGTGTGCTTATGTGTTCTTTAAGTGGATCCACTTGCCGAATGATTCATAGGGAAAAATAAAAATCCTAGATATTAATTATGCTTGAAAAATAGTGCAAAAATTGTTCAGTATAAATTAAATTTAACTTATTTAGAAAATCTAACTTCTCTCCCAAAACTTTTTACTATATTTCAAATTAAAAACACAAAGAAAAAATATCTAGATATTATTTAGACTTGAGAGTAATTAATTGCTTAAAGTATTCCAATTTTAAATTTAAAATACCTAAATATTATTTAGGCTTGGGAGAAATTGTTTTCCAAAAAACCTAAATTTAAATTTAAATTTGTCATGTTGACCATGTAATTAAAAAATCAATTAATAATATTTAGTATTTAAGTTTTTTTATATATTTATATTATTTGTATTTATACTTATATTAAAGTTGTATAATTATTTTCTATGTACTAATTAAACCAATTCTTCTTCACCATTTTACTTTTCATTTTTTGATAAATTTTTAATTAAATATTCTCTCTCTCTCTCACACACACGCACACACACACATATTTTTTCAATACACTCTTTTCTCATTTTAATTCCTTTTGTCCGACATGGATGCGTGACCATAACTCCATTATTTTCTTTTGTGTATATGATCATTAGAATTTTAACAAGTGATTTTAAATAATGTGAAATGAATTTATAGATTCCTAAAATAGACTCACTTACTTATTCATTCACTATAATTGTAAAATTTATATATTTCAAATACATTAGTAATTAAATTGAAAAATATAAAGCCTAAATATGAATTATGCTTATAAGAGATTTTAAATGACTGAATGTTAATTAAATTTAAAAAAATATAACATCTCTCACAATAACAATTCTTAGTATATTTTAAAATTAAAAATACAAGGAAAAAATGCTTAAATATTAATTAAGCTTGAGAGCATTTAAAAAAAAAAAGTTAATTTCAAATTTAAATTAATCATGTATATTTGGTTGAAAAATCAATTAGTAATACATAGTAGTTTAATTATTTTTATATAATAAAAATTTATGATTAATAAAAATAATATTTTTGTTTGAGTTATTTTATAAAACCAGTTGATAAATTATTTAATATAGTAAAGAATAATAGTTTTTTTAATTTAAGTTAATTTTACAAAATGAGTCACAAATTTAAAAAAATAAAAATGTATATATTAAAATTAACAAATATTCTGAAATAAAAAGAGAACAGGCCAATTAACCAAGTTCAAAATTTTAATATATAGTCCAGAGTCAAGCTTGATTTTTAGAATTGAGTCAGATCTAAATTTGGTAAAATATAAAAATTTTTAGCACTCACGTAAAAAATCAACTTCGATCAATTTTATTAGTTCACTAATTAAAACTAATATAAATAAAAAAATATGAATACAAGGAAATAACTCAATAATTATTTTATTAAATTATGTAAATTTATTGAAATATTTTATTATATATTCAAAAGTTATTGTTTACCAATAAAAAAATATTATACAAGTCAACACTAATCTATGTAGTCAGCTTCACCAACAAGAAAATAAAATCCGATGATGAGATCTTTAATTTTTCAACGTCCATACATCTTTTGCAAAAACTGATTTGGGGGAAAACATTAATATATTACAAAACCACGTTAATTCTTTCATTAATTTTTGAAAATAAAAATTAAATTTAAGTTTAATTTTAGTATTAGGTGACTCCACTCTAGTGGCGTACCTAGAAATTCGGATCAGCGTAAGTCAAATTACGAATAAAATTTTGAATTTCAAATAAATTCATAAAATACGATAAAATATAAAATGGTATAAATTGATATCAAATACATTGTCACTTTTCTGCACTATTATAGTAATTTGCTCCACTTAAAAGTTACCAAATAATTACCAAACACATAAAAGTTATTAGAAGTTACCAAAAGTTACTAAAAAGTAGTAAAAGTTGTCAAATTTTTTATCAAACACCTAAAAGTTACAAAAAAAATTGCTGAAAATTACTAATTGCTTCACTAAGCATCCCAAAAACTGGAACTAATAACTTTTGATAAAAAAAAATATCAAAAATTATTAAAAGATATGCCTCTAAACGCATCTAAATATTTCTTATAAATATTTATAATTTTTTATATTAAATAATTTATTTTTAAAAAAATTTGATATGGACCTCCGCTTACACTCGACCCCATACGGCTCCGCCACTGCCCCACTCCATCCATAACACTTCCCCAACAAAATAACGAAAATGGCAAGATAGGCATTTATCAAAAAATTTTAAAAGAAAAAAAATATTAATGTTAACAATATAGTCATATAAATTAGGTAAGGGAATTGACCAAAAAAATGTTAAAATAGTGGAAAATAGTCACTCGGATTCTAGAACCATGTAAAAAGAAAAATGGAAATCGAGCATAAACATGGTATCGATCTGACTTGATTAAATCCTTTCTCAGATATACATCCTAGGCCAAACCTAGTCAACGCGGGTGGCTCTCTGTACATGTTCTTCTTTCTAACCCTCAAAACGGTTCTTCCCACCAACTAAAGAACAAAAGTGTAACAACAAAACTTCAACTTTAAACAAACCCACCAATTTTAAATTATAAAAACCATCATATTCATATATATATATAATGTATATATGAATATGTGTATGTATACTTTGGTGTACGTGCATTTGTTCGAGGTTTGGTTTGGGTGCATCTGCAGGCCCTCTAAATTCAACTACAACCTCTCATGTGCATTCATTTCCCACAAGACCTATATGTGTATAATATATTGCTTCTGAATATATATATCATAGTTTAATTCCTTTTCTAATTCATCTAACCTGATCATGATATCACCAAGAACTTGTCTAAGAGACTCCTGAGTTAGAGAAATATTAGTAGTAGAAGAAGAATATCGAATAAAGCTACTTTGGCTGATCATGTCAAACAACAAACTTGATGCTTGCAGAGTATCATTAATCTTTTTCTTGATCTTAATTACAGGTACTTAAATCGAATCATCCCTTATTTGGGTTCTCTTTTTTCACACACACACACACACGCACACACATATATATGTATATGTATGTATATATCAAAATTTCTTCACAAACATTGCAGGAAAATCTTTCACTAGCTCAATTAATTAGAATAACTTGTTTCAACCCTTTTCCATACTAATGCGTAGATATATACAGCCATATTTCTTTGTATATTTATGTTTATGAATCAAGTTTTGAGTTTTTCAAGAATGATTTTGTCATTTCACTTGATTCCAACGCAAGATCTTGGGTTTATTGATGCTTGCTCCTTTTTTTTTTTTTTTTTCATACTATACAGATAAAATTGTTGTTGCAGATTCAGTTGTTTCTGACACAGAAGTTTTATTAAAGTTGAAAATCCACCTACAAGATAGCAATCATGTGAATCAAGGAAGATACTCCGAATGGAAGAACCGACCAGAGAAAAACTCCACCACCTGCGACTGGCCGGGAATCACCTGCACTGGTGGTCGTGTCACTGGAATCGACCTCTCCAGTAGCATGATCACCGGGGAGATATTCAACAACTTCTCAGCCTTAACTGCCCTGATCCACCTCGACCTCTCCGGCAACACCATCGGGGGTGGCTTTCCGGCGGACTTAGGCCGGTGCAAGACCCTCAAGGTGCTGAATTTGTCTCACAACATCATCAATGGTGAGTTGAACATTACCGGACTCAACAGCTTGGAAGTTCTTGACCTCTCCACCAACCGAATTTTCGGAGGAATTCAGTTCAGTTTCCCGGCAATATGTAGCAGTTTGGTCGTAGCCAATTTGTCCACAAATAATTTCACAGGAGAAATCGACACTACCCTGCAACCTTGCTGGCAGTTGCAGTTTCTTGACCTGAGCGCCAACAATTTCACCGGAAGAATATGGCCGGGGCTCGCCAGGTTGAGAGAATTCTCAGTTTCCGACAACTTGTTAAGTGGGTTTGTACCACCTTCAATTTTCCCGGGAAATTGTACTCTGCAAGTTCTAGACCTGTCGGAAAATGCTTTCGCCGGTGATTTACCCAAGGAAATCTCCAACTGTAAAGGATTGATGAGCTTGAATCTCTGGGGAAACAATTTCACTGGCCAAATTCCTTCAGAGATCGGAAATCTTTTTAATCTGGAGGCACTCCACTTGGGAAATAACAGCTTTTGGAGAAACATTCCAGAGTCCTTGCTTGGGCTGAAAAATCTGGCATTTTTGGATCTCAGCGAGAACAATTTCGGGGGCGATTTACAAGAAATTCTTGGCCGATTCACACAGGTCCAATTCCTCATTTTGCATTCCAATTCATTTACTGGTGGGATTTTTTCATCTGGGATTCTCAAGTTATCAAACATCACAAGATTAGACCTCAGTTTCAACAACTTTTCAGGTCCATTACCGGTGAAAGTCTCCCAAATGAGGAGCTTGGAATTCTTGATTATTTCCCACAATCATTTCACAGGAGAAATCCCTCCAGACTACGGAAATTTTCCCGGCCTTCAAGGTCTTGATCTATCCTTCAACAAGCTAACCGGGTCAATTCCGCGGAGTTTGGGGAAATTGAATTCCCTCCTTTGGTTGATGCTGGCAGACAATTTACTTACCGGAGAAATCCCACCTGAGCTGGGGAACTGTAAGAGCTTGTTATGGCTAAACCTGGAAAACAACCAACTTTCCGGGAAAATCCCACCTGAGCTAACAAACATTGGCACCGACCCAAACCCAATTTTCCAAGAAAATCGACGGAATGATTGGCTTGCTGCTGGCTCCGGCGAGTGTCTGGCAATGAAGAGGTGGATTCCCGCAGCCTACTCTCCATTTAGCTTTGTCTACACAATTCTCACCCGGAAAAATTGCAGAAGTCTGTGGGACAAATTGCTGAAAGGGTATGGAATTTTCCCGGTTTGCGTTGGTGGGTTGCGAACATTTCAGATCTCTGGTTACCTTCTGCTCAGCCGCAATCAATTCTCCGGCCAGGTCCCTTCCAAGATCGGAAAAATGAAGAATTTCAGCATGTTGCATCTGGGGATCAATGGATTTTCTGGCCAATTCCCACGAGAAATTGGGCTGATGTCCCTTGTGGTCCTCAACATTTCACAGAACAAATTTTCCGGAGAAATCCCAACAGAAATCGGAAACATCAAATGCTTACAAATCCTTGATTTGTCATACAACAATTTCTCCGGATCATTTCCGGCCAGCTTGAATAATTTATCAGACCTGAGCAAGTTCAATGTTTCATACAATCCCTCCATCACTGGAGTTGTCCCAAGAACCGGACAGTTAGCAACATTTGAGAAAGAGTCCTTTCTGGGCGATCCATTGCTTGATCTCCCACCTTTCATTAACAGTTCCGCGAATAATTCGACCAACAACAGAGACAGAAAGTCCGTAAAACCCACAAAATTGGGCTCGTTTTTGGTTTTCTTCACCCTAATAATGGCGCTTCTAGTGTGTGGAATCATCACACTCATCGTCTGTATTGTGGTAAAAAGCCCCAGAGACGCTCCAGGCTATCTCCTGGAAGAAACAGAGACGCGACATGAATATGTCTCGAGCTCCGGAGCTTCTTCGCCATGGTTGTCGGACGCAATCAAGGTCATTCGATTAGACAAAACTGCTTTCACACATGCTGACATTTTGAAGGCGACTGGGAATTTCTCAGATGACAGAATCATCGGTCGAGGAGGATTTGGAACTGTCTACAAAGGAACGTTGCCTGACGGTAGGGAAGTCGCAGTGAAGAAGCTAGTTAGAGAAGGAACGGAAGGGGAAAAAGAGTTCCGTGCTGAGATGGAAGTTCTCAGCGGGAAAGGTTTTGGATGGCTGCATCCGAACCTTGTCACGCTCTACGGGTGGTGCTTGAATGGGTCAGAAAAATTACTGGTCTACGAGTACATGGAAGGGGGGAGCTTGGAAGATTTGGTTTCAGACCGGATGAGACTATCCTGGAGGAGGAGAATTGAAATTGCCGAAGGCGTTGCTTGTGCCTTGGCTTTTCTTCACCACGAGTGTTTTCCAGCAATTGTACATCGGGATGTCAAGGCTAGCAACGTCTTGCTTGATAGAAATGGGAAAGCCCGGGTCACGGATTTCGGTTTAGCCCGGTTTGTTGAGGCTGGAGGGAGCCACGTGAGCACCATGGTGGCTGGGACTGTTGGCTATGTTGCTCCCGAGTATGGGCAGACTTGGCAAGCAACGACAAAGGGCGATGTTTATAGCTTTGGGGTGCTGGCGATGGAGCTGGCAACCGGGCGGCGCGCAGTGGATGGAGGGGAAGAGTGCTTGGTTGAGTGGGCTAGAAGGGTGGTTGGCAATGGGCGGCAGGGGCTTGGGAAGGCTATGGTTCCCGTGGCGCTGCTAGGGTCCGGGCTCGCAGAAGGGGCAGAGGAGTTGTGTGAGCTTTTAAAGGTTGGAATTAGATGTACGACAGAGGTGCCCCAGGCTAGGCCTAATATGAAGGAGGTTCTGGTCATGTTGACTAGGATTTCGGGTAGTCAGAGGCTTGCCAGCTGTGAGTAGTTTTGATTTGTTGTATTGAAGAGCTGAATGGTTGGGTTGGTAAGACTGACTTTCATTAGTTTGCCGAATCATATTTAATTTTGTTAGAAATGAGTATCTTTGTTTAAGTATAAGACCAGATTTAATGTTGCACGGTTGTGAGGCACGTCGTGTGTTACACCAATTAAGGATTAACTGAATTCTTAAAGATGTTTATAGTTGTAGATTGATTGGTTTACATGTACACACAAATAGAAAAGGTTATACTTTTGATCGTGATCATCTTCAATTTTCTAGAACAAAAATTTACTCAATTTTTTATCCTTAAATTTTGCTTAAGAATTGTGAAACAACTAGTAGACAAACACTTCAATTCAGAACTTGATTATGCACTGTATATTCTCCAACTTGACATCATTGTCTTGAATCATGATCTACACTAATGAATATAGCATTGAAATAAATTCCTCTATTTTTTGTAAAATTTTAAGGACTTCTGACGGAACGAAATTGGGCATGTGAGAACCTGAAATGTGTATTTTTTACTTCAAAAAATGTTACTATATTAAAAGAATTTGTAATTCAAATTTAACCTAGAGTACATTTGGTAAAGCAATTTCTAACATCTTTGGCCAAAAGTTACTAATTATAACTTTTTATTCGTGTAGTAAAAAATGATGACTTTTAACAATTTTACTTGTTTGAAAAAAAAGTTTGTAACTTTTTAGTAAAATTTTGTGCAAACAATTGTTAAAAGTTTCTAAACAATACTAAAATTTGGAAGTTCCCAAAAAAGCAATTTTTAAAAGTTGCTACAATTTGGGCAACCAAACGGACCTTTAATGGGTGTATTAATTTATGCTGCTAAATAATTCTACTAAAAAAAGGCCTTTAATGTGATAAGTACACAAATTTTCACATTATTCTGATAACTGATTCTAATAAAAAAATTCGACAGAATAACATTATTATTTTTTTCTTAATAAGTTAAGTTACCTAATTTCCTGCTAGTGTGTAAACATTGCACAGGAAAGCTGATTAAAACCCATTGATCAAGCAACGAAAGCAGCACCCAGAGATCATTGCACAGGAAAGGTAGGTACGGAATGGACCAATAATATTAACACATTACTTTACTGTGCTTTAAGTGGTTAGTCTGAGCACGACAATTTAATCTATGGATAACCATACCCACCTCCTTCCAACATTTGAACAACTTATGAGACTTTAAAAAGAAAAAAAATAAAAAAATAAATAATCTGTTTTGACTCTAAATCTTTAGTAAGAATTGTGAACTTGACCCCTTAATTTAAGATCTCTTACATATATACTCCTAAAGCTATTAAAGATTACTTCCAAGTCAAGAGATCATAAGTGTAGAAAATTAGGCTAACTTTAATCCATTTTTAAGTCACAGTTAGGCATGTTTGAGATTATTAAGGCCAATCTAAGCTTGTGAGTGAGGTCCTTTAAGCATAGAGTAATAGAGGATTTTTATGTGTAGAAGAAAATGAAAAGAAGATTTTGAACATTAAGTTCACGTTTGTGAAAAAGAACCTAATAATTTAAGTATTGGTAGGACTTTAAATTTCTTAGTCGATAGTATGTTTAAAACTATTGGTACCATAAATAAAATAGAAAATAAAATAAATAGCACTTTGCTAGAACAAAAGTCAACGAAGGCTATGAAGGAGAAACATCAAATCTTCAAACAAATGAAGATGAAAAAATTTCTACCTTATACAAAGAAGCAAAAAGAGGATTTAATAAGATCTTAGTAGTGAAAAACATTACTAGGAAAAAAACTTATAAAGATTTCCAAGCTAATAAAGAAATATTGGAATATTGAAGATCTAGATATAAGGAAGAAAATGATATAAAAGAGAGATAAATTGCTCAACTAGATGAAACTCTCTATATCCAACATGAGAACTTATTCAAAAAAATATGAATATGTTCTTACTTTAGACTCTGATTTTGAAAATTCAGATGAAGAATATTGCGTAAATAACGTGGTGAATGAAGATGAAATTGATTTTGAAATTGAAAAAAATAGTTGATCCAGAATTAGATAAAAACCAGTAAAAAAGTTTGATAAAGCTCTAAACCTAGATAAAATTATAGGAAAGAAAAAAGTAGGAGGATCAGATCACCTAGAAGAATATCTAGAAACTAAACCAGCTACTAGAAAAAGAACCTCTTTTGAAGACATCCATGTAAAAGAAGAAAGTATATCTAGTTTTGATAAGGTTTACGTTAAAGAAGAACATGAACCTAGTCCTTCTAAAAGAGAAGACTTAAATAAATTTAATGTTGCTACAAATGGGATATATCTATACCTAAATGATATACATCCTAGAGAATATGAAAACACTATTGAAGAATGGGTACAAGCCATGTCCATTGTCACAACCCATTACAAAAACACATGGGATAGGAGGAGATTCTTAGACTACATAGCAGGAACATTGCAATGAAATGTTTTAAATTCGCTAAAAGTCTAGGAAGAATCAAAAGCAGGCAAACGGGAAAAATTTTCCATTTTACTAAGTGAACATTAAGATAATGATTTCGTAAAAATTCACTTAAATTTCTCAACACTTATCAAAAGAGTTTTGTGGAATATCAAAAATAAAACTTTGTAACATCTATAAATACACTGACTTTTTTAAGCTATACCAAAAATATTTCAGGATATTAAAACCAGAAAGTAACTCATTAGAAAGAATAGTTTTTTTCATAAACTCCTAAGGCCAAAGGGATGAAATTTGTGAAAAAAAAAAATCCAAAACACCAACAAAAAATGGTAGTTCTAATACACTGGGATTAAATATAAACTTTGGTTATAAAATAATGACCGAGTATTGTCTTCAAAGAAAAGCCCCAAAAAAATAAGTAAAAACCCTGCTGTTAAAGACAAGCGAAGGAAAATTTTGTTGTGACAAAATCCTAAAAGAAAATTAGGAAGTTGGAGGCTCTATGAATAAATCATATCATAGACCCGAGAAAAAACACTTTAAAATCAAAAAGTGTAAATCTGGAAGTAAAAGAATATTTCCAAAAAAGAAATATGTAAGAAAATTCAAGAAGAAAAACTTTGGGAAAAAATCATTGAAAATTTGCACTTGCTATATTTGCAATGAAAAAGGTCAAATAATACCTAATTGTCCAAAAAGAACAATAAGGTAGTCAAATTTCTAGAAGAAAAAAACTAAAAATTTGTCTAGGAGAAGAAATAAAATTTAGAAGAAGATATTTTATATGAGTTAGAATCTATTTTTTCAAATTCTTCAGAAGAAAGTAAACAATTCAATTACATTACGTAAGAAACACATCCAAAACTAATGAAAATTTGGCAACTTTTGAATCTATCCTCGAAAACGAATTAAACCAAATTTATTTAGGAGACATAGTCAAAGAAGACATGACTATTGAAAATAATAAATTGATTAAATATAAAATTCTTAAAATAAAAGACTTGTATTGAAAATCTAAATTTAAACCTTGGCAAGCCCAATACTTCAAAAGATGCGAAGGAATAACAAGGGTAAAATCTTCCTCTAATGGGCAAGTTGAAATAAGAAATTTTGACAAAAACAAAAAAATTAGGGGACTTAAACAAAAGTATTCCAAGGTAAGATTTATTCACATTGATATAATCCAAATAGAGATTAGACTATTGTTTAGACTTAGAATGAACTCACTAATCCTATGTATAGTTCAAGACAAAAGATTTTATGACCCTGTTCAATCACTAATAGGGGGAATAGAATCAAATTTGATTTTTGGTGAAATCCTCTTCAAAATCAAACTAAATTATTTTGTGTCTATAAATGATAAAAGAATTCAAGATACATTGACTCTAAGAATCCAAATACAGAATATCAAGATGGATGGTAGTGTAAATGATTTAAAAATCTCTTGAAAAGTTGTTCATCAATTAACCAGTGATACTAAAGTTAAGACAAAAGATGTTGACTTTGGCATGGTTAAGTTATATGAACCCAAACAATTTGACACTGAAATTAAACCAAGATTAATTGACATAAAAGATTTGAGAATACCTAAAGAATGGGTATTTGAAAAATTTACAATCGATCAACTAGAATCCTCTCGTAGATCAATTGAATTCCAAGCATTAGGAATTGCACTCTACTTTAGAAATAACAAAGTATCTACAAGTAGAAAATCATTCAAAATGGATAACTTCGAAAACAATGAAGAAGATTCTTCAAACTCAAATAGCTTTGATAAGGAAACTAGATTAAGAAGAATCCAAGTTCCAATTCTTTCTAGAAGGTCTTTTAACCAAGAAGAAACGAAATCCATAATTTTTGAACAGCTAAACATGGATTTGGATATAATATTATTTTCTTATAACCAAAATAAGAAAAAATATTGTTGTATTGAAGGCTATAAACCATATAGCCTACATGCACTTGTAGATAGATACTGAAGCTACTACTGTGGTATGTCAACCAAATGCCATACCAAATGAATATTGGATTCAAATGAAAAATCATGTCTTAGCAAAAAAAAGCTAATGGCACAACATCTATAATGGACTTTAAAGTAAAGGAAATTATATTTTCTATAAAAATAACTAAAGGTTAAAAGACATTTAGAATTCAAAAAAATTATGTTTTCCATTGATGCATGGAGATGTACTTCTAGGAAATAATATCCTAACTCAATATTATCCTATAAATGTATCTCATGATCATTTCACCTTAACAGATAGACATAAATCTTATTAGATTCCTTGGTTAAAAACTCATGATTCAATCTATAGTAAAAGATTTGCACCAGTCAAGTGTAGTGATAGCAGTCCAATTTTAGTTGTTTCATTAAAATCAATTGATGAATCTCATTGGGTTTATAGCAAGTTAAACCCAAACTTCTTTGAAGATGCTTTAATGTTATGGGAAAAAGCTCCCAAATATTGTCATCTAAAACTTAATGATATACAGAAAATAATTAGGGTAAAACCTATAGTTTATACCAAACAAGATATAGATGAATTTCAAGTTCAAATAAAAAAAACTTCTGGAAAAAAAAGGCTGATAGAACCAATTAGAAGCCAATATTCCAATCTTGCTTTTCTTATAATGAATCATAGTGAAAGAAAAAGAAGAAAAGATAGGATGGTTATCAATTACAAAAAATTGAATGAAAATCTGATCTTTGATGGGTATTTTATACCTAGCAAAGATGTTTTAGTAACTCAAGCCAGATGTGCTAAAATATTTAGTATGTTTGATTGTAATCAGGGTTTTTGGCAAATCAAGCTTGTAGAAAGGTTAAAACCATTGACTGCTTTCTTAGCACCATATGGCCTTTACCATTGGGTAGTTTTATCATTTGGAATATGTAATGCATCACAAATATTTCAAAGATGGATGGATGATATCATTAAAGATATTAAAGATTTTTGTCATGTATATTGTTAATTTTCTTTAAAAACAAAGAAGAGCATAAATATCACTTGGAAATAGTTTGTAAAAAATTTCTAAATAGTTTCGAATAATTCTTAGTCTGAAAGGATTACGATTAAAAAAAAAGAAATTGATTCTTTGGGAGCAAGAAATGTGTTACAACCTTATATAATCACAAAAATCCAGGAGTTTCCAGAAAAATTGGAAACTCTAAAACACTTACAAAGTCTTCTTGGTTTATTAAACTATGGGATATAATTTGTAAAATTTCTTTCAAAGTGGGAAAAACCATTCCTTGAAAAATTGGAAAAAGCTCAAAAAAATTAAAAGAATTTCAATATAAAAATTAAATGGAATGAGGAAGATTCAAGAAGATTAAAAGAAATCAAAACCTTATTTAAACCAAATCTAAATTATTATTTTTCTAAAGAATCTAATCTCTTAATCCTAAAGATAGAGGTCTCAAAAATGTTTTGAGGACCAATATTAAAAGAAGTAAAAATAAAAGAGAAATCTAAACAAGAAGATATTCTCAATATTCTTAAAGAACAAAAAGGTTCTGAAAAATTAATGTGTGGATATAATTCTGGTAAGTTCAAACCTAAAGAATTTAACTATATCATTTTTGAAAAAGAACTCTTAGCCATAAAAAATCGTATAAAGCGATTTCAAAATTATTTAGCTCCAGCTAATTTTTGATAAGAAAAGATAATCAAGAAGTTAAAAACTTTCTTAAGAAAAAGAGAGTTGAAGATAACCCTAGAAGAATCAGGTGACCCAATTACATTTCTCGGTATTCATTTGAAGTTGAACATATTTGATCTCTTAAAGGTGTTCATACAGATTATCTTAGCAGGCACCCAGAGGGATATTATGACTAATAAAAGTTTTTATATTATAAAAATCTTCAGAACAACCAAAAATGGCTAAGACGTCTAGGGAAACCAACTCTATTGGCAAAGAAATAGTAGCTAAACAAGCTGAAAATAATTCTTCTGGATAAAAAATTCAAAAAAAGTTTATCTCAAAGAAGCTATACTCAAGCAATGCTAAAAAAGCCACAAGCTTTAGCAAAAAAAGCCATACCAGACTTCTTTAATCCTAGTTTGGAGAAAAAAACTCCATGATCCCCTAAACTAAATATGGAAAAGCTATATTTTAGGAAAAAGACTATAACTTCTAAAAAGCAATGACGGGAATGGCGTATGAGCTAAAAAAAGCTCCAAGACAAAGTTAATAATTTGAAAGAATTGTCAAACAACATGATTTCAAAACTTGACTTTAAAACTTCATTATATGATTAACAAAGAATTTTTGAAGTTTAACAAATGATGGAAATTTTGGAAATTACTACTAGTAATGCTCATTTTGAAAAAGTCAAAAGAATTAAGCTTTATGAAGAAGATAAACAAGATCTTTTAGAACTATAGTTTCAATTATTAATAGTTATATTAATGAGTAAAGGATTAAACCAATCCTTCAAGAATTTTCTGATAAAACTAAATTTGATCCTATTTTCATATCAAAAGAATTCAATTCGACCTTCAAGTAGGTCAATAGACGTTTAAAGCAATTGATTGGGGTTTGGTCAAAAAGATCATCTTCAATCCACGGAAGGTAAGGGCCTACCAAGATTTTCTAGTACTGATCAAAACCATGATCAGCAAAATTCCATTAGGTTTTAAAAGAAAAACCATGATTTTTGAAATTTATAGTTCTATTGGATGGCGATATAATGGAAGATTTTATAAGCTAATTACGCTTGAAAAGTGTAATTATAAACTCTATAACTTAGCATTAGAAGCATCCACTGTTTAATAAATTTATGAGTTTTGTTAATTTTTGTCACTTATTTGTTTTATTTTCTTCAACACAGGAAAGAAGAGGAAATAATCATGATAAGTAGTGATGAAGATTAGGAAAAAAACAACAACGAGCCCTCGATGTCCACACAGAGAGCCCCTATTCAGACTAGAGCAAGAACAAGGAGAGAAAAACGAAGGAGGAGGTTGGAGTAGGGACAGTCCAGACCATCTCCCAGCCAATCCAGACCATTGTAACAAAGTGCAAAGATGACAACACATTGTGGTTTAGACCGTAGCATGGGTGGTCCGAACCACTGCTCTAGTATTTTGAAGATGTAACATACTGTGGTTTGGATCATAGCCTTGGGTGGTCCGGACCATTGGGCAAATTAAGGTTCCGTTTTGTAATTTCTTGACGTTTTTTAGAAGGCTCTATAAATAGAATCCCAAGGGGATAGCTTTGGGGATCCATGCTAGCCGTCATTTAGAGTTTTTACATTACGTTTTCAGCCGTAGATTTTCATTATGCTTTCGTGTGGTGATTTTTCCTATTCTTTCTTCTAAGATTTATGTGTAAATGATTTCTTTTACATTGATTTCAATTGAAAGTATTTTGTTTCCATTCTTTCTTTTTCATACTTGCTTCATAAGTTTTTTACCAACTTTGCATATACTTTGTCTTCACTTCTTTTCTATTTCAACTTTAGAATGGATGTTCATTGTTTTTCCTATAGTTTTGTTTACGATTCTAATATGCTAGGCTAAATTTATCCCGGTTTTAACCTACTAATGTTATGGAAAAGGAGTAGATAGATTCGAATAGTATGCGTTTCTAAAGTAAATATTTTTTATTCAATCGTAAAACTTGTTGAATCTAGGTTTAACCTTAGAAAAGGAATCACCTATATTATAGTCGGTTTCTTGGTTTCAAGTTGATTCTCTTGCACACCGAGTCTCCGATTCAATGTCCGGGTGACTTCGAACTTAATTTTAAAACCCTAGTTCAACATTTGTTTTACGAAAAAGGTTTTCAAGTTAAATATTCTGACCTAGCACTACATGCGTAGATGATAAGTTGAGTTATTCATATATTCGGATCTATCTCTTCTAATTCATTACAGGAATAGGTTAAAACCAAGCATTTTCGTCTGAAAGTAATTCACAAAAATAGAACTGTCTTTTCATTAGTGCTTTTAAAGTTCAGTTAAATTTTGTGTCTAAATATTAGTTCAAACCCAATTTCAAAAACTTCAAAAGATTGATTTTCCTTTTTATTTGTTTTTATTCCTTGTAAGTGTTTACGAAACGAGCTTTTCGAAAACTAGTCACATAATTTCTCCCTGTGAAGATGACCTAGGAATCACCTAGAATAAAATTACAACCACCTCTTATACTTGGGAGAAAAAACACACAAACTGAGTGTGGTCAAGTTTTTTGCGCCGTTGTCGGGGAGCAACAGTTGATGTGACAACTTCGGAGAGCATGTGACGAGACACACTTGCTACCATCTTCAACGTGCATGCATTTGGACTTCCAGGTGACATCGCTCCATTCCTCTTGTGAATATTTCATTTTTATTTCATTTTATTCTTTTCCCATATTTCTTTTTTTCAGATTTGTAAGAGATTCGTGTCAGTTGCATGTTTTTAAGGTCGGGTAGAATATTAGTAGGAAATACAGAACCAGAAGACCCATCTTATCAACCTTCACATTCAAACTCTTACACTACTTTATCACTCACCAATTCCTCATCCTTTGATTCAATGGCACACTTAGGAGATGATGCGAGCGTACATGGGGATAATGAAATAATTTAAGTCATAAGCCAATGAAAGACCATTTGAAGCTAGTTAGGCAGACCACAACTTCGTGCATCATCATATCTTTAAATAGGGGAAATTTTACATTGAGACCTAGGATTATCCAACTCCTTCCTACATTTTAAGGCCTTGACTCTGAAAATCCTTATAATCATCTGAGAGAATTTGAGGAAGTTAGTAACACTTGCATTAACCAGAATGCCAACGAGGATGTCATGCATTTCCAACTCTTTCCATTTTCAACTAAGGACAAGGCCAAGTTTTGGCTAAATTCCTTTTGTCCTCGATCTGTTGGAACTTTGAGGGAAATGTAAACTAAGTTTCTAAACAAATATTTCCCAACCCAAAAGACTCAACACTTTAGGCGACAGATCACTACGTTTTCATGTAAGCCCAATGAGAATTTTTGTCTTGCTTGGGAAAGGTTTAAAGACCTTTTGATGCCTGTCCTTATCATGGCTTTGAGCCGTGGAGACTTGTGAGTATCTTCCATGAGTCTTTGACTCCTAGTCTTAAACAACTTATCTTTACCATGTGCAATGGTACCTTATTTGATAAGACGGTGGAGGATGCTGACCGCCTGTAAAAGTTGCAGTTACGATTAACCCCCAAGTGTAAGGGTGTGCGGTGTAGTTTTGCCTGGTGAGTCCAGGATCGAATCCACAGGGAACCTAAGTTTCAATTTCTAGGTTTAAGAATTTTCTAGGCCTAAGTTCAAAAAGTAATTTAAATTCGATTCAAATCAAGCAAGAAATTTAAATTTAATCCTAAGTTTGTTCTGAGCAATTGAAAACAATAA
>QLOD02000017.1:21500254-21511681 GCA_003260245.2 Sideroxylon spinosum | reverse complement strand
TAATCCTTATCATTATCCATATCCATTGAGTTAGTATGACTCTAGCATGCCTACGCAACAAATCCAATCCTCAACTCATGAAAGAATGTGCGTTAATTGTTTGAACTGAATTCTGCTCAAGCGCAAACAACACACGTTTTTTTTTCATGGTTTCAGATTGGATTGGTCACACGGGATAAGGATAATGGTTAGGCAATGTGGGTTGCCACTGCCTTGCAGATGCAAGGACTTTAAATTCATCGATATTATCTACATTAGGCTAATGATAAGACTGCATATATATATGGATTTAATTCTGATGTTATCGATCGATGAGAGGGCCGAGAATATGAATATGCATTTGATTCTAACTCTGAGTGCAGATATGATGCTAACATTAAGGATATGATAGATATCATAATCCAATAAAATAATATGGATTTTGTTATTGTAGTGGATCAAACTAATATTAATGAGGAGTAGAATCTTATGTATGTCTAGATGATGTATATCCATATCTATGATAATTTTGACATCGAGGATATGAGTCAGAATCAGAACAATATACATGTTCTATATGGGTTAACATTTTATGAGTATCAGAATAACTACCAGAATATGGATATGGATATGATGATGAGTGATGTGATACACTAAAAGATTGCGTATGAATTATTATAACACTGATACATTGAATTATTATAGAATTGATAATTGCTAGATTGATACGAATGATAGTGAGATGTAAAAGGATCACAATCATCATTAGATTCCGAATAGTAACCAATTTAGGAAGGTACTGTATACAGAGTGGAAAACAATTACAAACAGTAGACTAAAAAATACCTATATCCAAGCCTCTGGTAATAACAAATCTTGAACTTCAAATCCTAAAAAACAGATACAGATGATTAAAACTGTATGTAGAAACAACTTTGATGAAATTTACGGTTTGGGAGATCAAGTGAACCTATTCCTGTTAGCAAATCTAAGTTAACCTACTTCTACAGATAAATGATGAAAAGAAAATTTGCTACGGGAGTAATGGTCGGGGGCCTTTTCTTTGGCTGTCTTCCTCGATATTTATCTTGATAAAAAGTAACTACCTAAAAATAATCGCTGCATATCTTCTATAGCTTCCAGCAACTTCCACTTTATCCATAAATTGAGTAGGTGGTTATCTAAAAAGATATATGTTAAAAGAGAGGATTTTTTTTATTAATATGAAAATCTTGAAGTGGCATTGAAATAAAATTAGTATTTGGTATTTCAAAAGCCATATTATTTTTAGGTTAATATTTTGGTAAATTTTATTTTACCAAAGGTATTACAATACTCGGGCAATGCCAAGTTTAAAAAGGGCCCTACCCCCCCAAATTTAAATTCGAGTAATATGACTTGCCTCCCAAGTACATCGGCTTTATCATCATAAAGTTAATCAATGGAGTCATGCTTTCCGAACACGATTGTATCATAAATGGAAATTCATTTGACTTTATCTTGTTCTCTCGATGAGATTATATTTTTGGCCAAATCCTTTTTGGATTGGCCATGTTGATCAACAACTCCACTCGATTTATTCTAGCCAGCCTTTTTTCTTCTAGTGTGATGATTATCTTATATCTTTAGCCAAATATTTTTTGGATTCATCGGCCAGATTGGGTCTCTCCATGGAATTATATTTTGGCCAAATCTTCTCTTGATTGGTTATATTGATCTCCACTAGATCTATCCTTGCCGTTAGTCGGCCTTATTACACCTAGTAAGTTGGTTTACCTCACCATTGGGAAATAAGTTCTAGCCTGGGCTGATCAATGGCTTGATTAGCCAAACAATTATTGATTGACTTCAACGATTCGATCATATCCTTGAAAGCTAAAAATTAAACATCATCACTATTTACAAGTCATTCATTTGAATTCTTTTGATAAATTGGCATCCCATTGGGCATGCAAAAATCGTTTACACTGAAATTCTACTCCGGTGCGAACAATGTACATTCTTTCAAGATTTCTAGTTGGATTGGTCATGCGAGCATGCCAATCACAAAAGACTTAATGAATATAGATAAGGATGGGTGGCACTGGCTTGTAGATGCAAGGACTTTTAATTCGCTGATATTATCAACATTAGGCCGATGATGAGACAGTAGATATATATATGGATTTAATTTTGATGTTATCGGCCGATTATAAGGCCAAGAGATGAATATGTATCTAATTCTGACCATAGATATGATTCTGATGGTTAAGGATATGATGATCCACTAAAATAACATGTATTTTGTTGTTATAGTAGATCAGAATTATATCAATGAAGAATAAAATCATACGAGTACTGGGATACATATCCATATTTACGATAGTGTTGATTTTGAGGATATGAGTCAGAATCAGAACAATATGCATATTCTATATGGGTAAGCATTTGATGAGTATTAGAATAATTACACCCAAATTAGAATTATATGAATATGGATATTAATATGAGGATGAGTGCTGTGATCCATTAAAAGATTGCATATCAGAATTACAATATGGATTATTATAGAGGATTGATAATTCTAAGATTTATATGAATGATAGTGACATGTAAAAGGATCACATTCATCACTAGTGAGGGAGACATTGTATATAAAGAGGAAAATACTTACAAATGAAAACTAAAAAAAACCTGTATCCAAGTCTTTGAAAAATCTTGAATTTCAAGTTCAAAGAAACAATTCAGGTGATCAAAACTATATGTAGATTCAATGTTAATGATATCAAGGATTTGGAAGATCTAAGTTAACTTACTCCTACTGGGAAATCTAAGTTAACTTGCTTCTACTGAAAGATAAGGTAAATAATGAAAAGAAAATCTGTTGGGGGAGTAATGCATGTGGCCCTTTCTCTGGCTGTCTTCCCCGGTATTTATAAGTAAACGTTTGAAAAATAATTGCCGCATATCTTCTTTAACTTCCAGCAACTTCCACTTTATCCATAATTGAGTAGGTGGTTATCTAGTGGTTGTAACTCCGTCGCCGATAACTTCCCATTATCTTTATCCACTCTGAAGTGCCAAAGATGTTCACAAAATCAAAATTGCCAAATAGTCCGATAGAATTAGATAGTAGCCATACCCAAGATAATGCTAAATCTTGGCTAAATCGAAGATGGACAAAATTTTTCTTACTGATGAAAAGGAAATCTTATTAGTCGATTTGGAATCCCATCCAAATATTTTTAGATTGATATTATGGGACAAATAGAAGTCCTTTGCGTTTTTTTGTTTTGGCCCCTCATAACTATCCTTCATCCTATTTTCTCTATTGAACAAATAAATACTTACTTCATTTAACCATTCATGTATTTATCCCATTAGTCAATGTATAAAAGATAACGTCATTCATATTTGATATTAAAATATATGATAAATTAGTCCCTTATGCCTTGATGCATTAGTTGGTGGGTTTGATCCACTACAACAAAATGAGTTAAATGTGATGCCTAATTTTCTACAATTGTTAATAATCGTTGACACAAGTACTTTTTCAACGTTTAAAGTTAATTGTGGAGAAAGTACATGACATTACCTTTTATTTCAACACATAAGGTGATCATGGAAAATAATAAGTTGAAAAAATTATTTTGCACTAGTGCCAAAATTTTAAGCAATCTTAACGGTGGGTAAAAAAATTCTTATTGAAAATTGGTAAAAACATTTCTATTGCTTGAAGGCGTTGAAAATAATACTATATTTCAACTTTAAATTAACCATTGGCAAAAGATTTGTTTACTTAAAGGACTAAGCCGGTGAATGATAGCAAGCCCATTAAAAAAGTAAAAACTAACATAGAACCTATGAAACCCTACACACTATTTTTCTAATCTTTTTTTCTCTGTGCCTCTTTTCAACTTGTTATTTTCTTTGTGCCTCTTCTCAACTTCTCCTTAGATTTTTTTCCTCTTAACTTTAAGAAGGTATATTTATCTCAATATCATATTATATCGTAATTATAAATTTGGATTGTCAATCTCCAATACTATTAACACTTTCTTAAATTTTAGGGTTTTGTAATGTTGAAAAAATGGTTTTTTTTTTTTTTTTTTTAAATCAAGTGCAGCCGGTCGATATTGATTTCAGGTATGTTTCATATATATATAGGTTACATTAGAACCGAATACTATTTTTTAATTTAATTTTTTTTGCTTATTTCCTCCTTTGATTCATAGACCAGAGAATATATTTAGTTTACCCAAAACTTATTTATTTATTTGTTTTTGAAACTGAGTAAACCAAAACTTGTTTATATAAAAGCTACACTTTTTCAAATTAGAAGAACAATTAATGTGACGCATATATTTTTAAAGTTTTATTCATACAAATTGAGAGTTTGTTCTAGGATGTACCCATTGGAGAGAAAAAAAATAAAAAAAAAGTATTGAAAAATAAATAAATATAGGGATTTTTAAGTGAACACCAAAATTGGGAAAATCCATACACTTTTTTCACTATATAAGTCAGGTTACAAAGTTACAACCACAAAGACACATAATCGACACCCCTGGATCCCTTGAGTTGAAGCTTTACTCGTGTCATAACATAAACCTTCATTAGTGAAGGCTAGTCTTCAAACTCTTGCAAATCACGAACACCACTAAAAGATGAAGAGAACTCTTGAAGTAATGTAGGAACTTTTTTTGTCTCACGTTCTCTGTCTTACACAAACTCTAGGAGAAGGTTTCTATTTGTAGAGCACTCTAGTAATCTAGTACTCTTGCAATTCAAATCTACATAGGATTGTATAGTTTTCTATTTACAAAATCTTTTACTAACCTTTCTAAAACCTTTTAAGAAACTTTCCAATCTCTCTAAACATTAGGAAACCTTCCTTGAAGTATCTTCAATCTTACATTAAGAAACCTTATTTAAAGTATATTTAACCTTACATTAAGAAACTTTTCAAAAATCTTTCAAACCTATACTTTTGACACCTTAGCCAAATGCCTAAAAGTACAAGTTTAAAATCATTTTTTATTTACTAATTTGCCAACTACAAAAATAAATTTAACAATCTCCCCTTTTGGTAATTTTGGGACAAAACAATGCTCTTATATACAATCTTAAAAATTACAATTGTTTTCTAGTATTTAAACTTAATCAGTATGAACTCCCCCTCAACATGTGAACTTGTGCGTTCTTACTTGATCAATGTTCCTATATAAACCTGCATACCACTTACACAAAACACCTTGTGAAGAGTATTAAGTTTAAAATGAAAAAACAAACAAACTCTTTTCCCCATTTTTTTGTCATAAAATTAACGAATATGAAACTATGAAAATAAAGAGTGAAAAAGATAGAACATGAATCAATAAATATAAAGGAAATAAGAAAAATATGCGACAATAAAAAACATGTACACAATCTAACTAACCAACCAGATTATCTCAATAACGGATTATCCAGCTAACCAAAAAAACAACTATCCATTAAAAATATTGGTTGTACTCAAATAATGATTATGTTAACTTCATTTCACATCCTTGTTAGTACATATTAGTTGCTAAGGATGGAACTCACTCTCATTCTTATTTCGTAGGAGTTGATGAGGAAAATTGAGGGAGATTCTATCCCTCCCCTTCTTTAGGATACATATTTAATCCCTTAAATAAAATGGACACCTCTAAATTCTTTGCCCAAATAACAATTTATATAGATACCCACATTAAAAGAAAACACAACTTGTCAAATCATATATTAAACTGTAAAGAAAATGAAGAGGAACTTCACGAGTACCTAAATACATACAAACTTATAACTTGTAAGAAACCCACTAGACAAAACATCAATTTAGTACTATTGAAACTCTAGGTTTAATTACACAAATCTAGTTACTAACATAGGATTAGAACAGGAAAATAGATGACTCAGGTTCTCACCCAGACAATTCTTGCCACTCCTAAACTTAACTTGAAATATATAAAATTTAAGTGTGAGTGTCACACACTCAGTGGAGATATTATAGTCAAAATAAAAAATAGTAAATATACACCACAACTAATTTATAGTAATTACATAATTAAATGTCCCACAAATAAATAATGATTAATTTAAATGTATCACAACTAACAGTGATAAAATATCACAACTTCAGTTAAAAGTTATCAAAACAAACTAAGGGCAAATTTAGTTTTATTTTATATTTTATCTCCAATTCTTGTGAATCATACCATCGAATCGAGTATTTTGTAGCCAGGGTTGAGAAACTAGACATACAAAAGTAGGATCTTAAATATGACTTCACAAATTCTAATACATAAAGTAACAAAACCATTACATAGTTTGATTTCTTTTGTAAATTTTGAATTTGATCACATAATAAGAAAATTTGAATTTGAATCCAACATCAACACTTCATGAATTGAGATTTGGTAAAAATGAATGATTAAGGAAAAGAACTTACTATATTGAATAACATATTGGAGAATACCCAACTCTAAAATTTAAATTAACCCTTGCAATGTATAATTCTTCTACTGGAATCAAAAGTCTTCAAACCCTAATTCTAAGATCATAAAACTAAAAGAAAAATGAAAACAGAACTGTCTTTTTCACTGTTCTACAGGTAATATAAATAAAGAAGAATAAAAAAAAAAAAATTAAACTCTCGACTTCGTAAAAATCCAGGTGAAAAGTTTCACGGACCATTCGATGGGGCCTTCGAAGAATCCTTAGCCTTTGGAGGGCCCTCTAAAGGGCAGCCTCAGACTTCAACTTTTTTTCAGCTTCTTAGATCAACTCTCTTTTATCACGCGCACGAGCCTTTGAACAAGGGACCTTTCAAAGGGGTTTTCGAAGGGTAGGGGCATACTTGAACTTTTTTCCTTTTTCTTTTCTTTTTACCTTCTGTCATGCGAAGCTATGTCCAGATGGAACACCTTTCAAAGGGGCCTTATCACTTCTCTTATTTTCCTTCCCTCACTTGAAATGAACAATATTTGATATAAGTGAGGGAATTATCTTTATTTACCCTTTTTAACCATTGATTAATTTACCATTTCATGTGATTAATCATTAGGGTTTACGCTTTCAAGTTTTCATTTCGGATTGGTTGTACTTCAATACTCATAAGTTTAATTTCAACGTACTTTCCTTATTCGTTTTATTTTGCTATCATGTTTATCTATTTTTTTTGCACTTATTCTTCTTTAGTATATTTTTATGTGTTGTTAGTTTAGATTTTCATTGTCCTCATAGGTTAGTTTTATTCTTGGCTTCAAGCCATCGAAAGTATTGAGGTTGGTTTTTGGTTTAATCAGATTTAAATGGTTTTCATGAAATTTTTTTATGACTTTCAATTGAAATCTCTTGGTAAAGCTAGGGTTCTTTTGAAACCTACTCACTCGTGTTATAACCGTAGGTTGGTTACAAGTTTTCACTTGTGCACATTAAGTATTCGATTCAATGTCTCGTAAGCTAATCTTATTTTCCAAAACCCAAATTAGTTTTCTTATGAAATCAAGTTACCAAAGTCACAATCTTCACTTCATTACGAGTTCCTATTCATATGTATCAAGTGCTTGATTCAATGGCCCAGTGATTTGGAGCTTGTTTGTTAAAACCAAAATTTAGGCTTTTCTATAAGATCGATTCACCTATGTTATAATCAAAGCTTGGATGCACTTGTGCATACTAGGTGTTTGGTTCAATGTCTCAATGAGCCTGAAACTATTTTCAAAGACTTCACTTACATTGAGATTTCCACAAATCATATTTTAAAGAATAACTTTTAGCCTAACAACACATGTGTAGTTGTTGGGTTGAGTTATAAACGCATTTTAGAAAATCATTTCCACCCCAATATCGGATTCCCCAAAGTCTCATTCTTTTTGTCACCCAATGACTTATCAGCTATACAACCAAACACCTAGTAACCAAAAGGTTTAAAAAATTATAAAATTTTACCAGGATACATGCCAAAAAATGAGAATAAAACCAAAGATAGTTGCACCAAGTTTAAGTAATTGAATCATCAATTCACACTTTAATATTCTCATATCCTATTTATTGTTATACCCTCGTAAATTAAAAATTAAACAAATCGCACAATCACCAAGGTATGAACTTGTAATACTTAAATCTTTTAACACAATTCCATATAATGTTCAAAGCTATACAATTAATACTCTAAATGCATATGTGATTTTAAGAATCATCAAACTAAATACAATAGAACACTAAGACTATAAATGCCAGGATAAAATGCTCTTCAAAGGCCATAGGTTGCCTTTAGGATAAAAAATAAAATGAGTCTAGCACTGTTTAACTTATATCTTTTTTTTCCCAAATAATTTTTATGGGAATTTATTTAGCAAATTTTTATTTAATATTCAACAACCCAAGTTGCATAACAGCTTTTATACATTTATGGGTAGGAGGTAGCTATTCCCTTAATTCATTTGAACCCCAGAGGGTGGTTATTTTGATAATTGACATGTCATTAAGGGGTTTCTCAGTGGTCCCACCGGTATCCCTTTTCACGTTTCTACTTGCAATGCCCAATATACACAGATAGATATAGAAGAGAATTCAATTTAGTAAGTAAAAAAATAGTATGACATTGTAACTGGTAAGAATCAATCTTGTGTTTTAACAATTTGGAAAATCACAAGCATAACGAAAAACACTAAATGTGTGTTATAAAAAAAGAAATTAAGTAAAGCAAGTAACAGACATTAATAGTGTTCAATTCATTTATTCTAAAATTCTAAGAGTTAAAAACAGATAATAGTATATGATGGATAAAATGTAAATTAAGAACTTATCATGCCCCTTTAGTCCAAGCAACCATTTTATTTGTTCTTTTTATAAAAAAATTCTAAACAATGACACATGCACCTAAGGAAGTTCGAAGGGGTTCAAACCTAAGGTGTTAAAGAGGCTTAGAAATTCAGTCAAAAGGGTGCTAAACATATAACAATCTTCTCAATAAGGTAAATAATAAAGATAAAAGATAGTGGCAAGAGAGAATAAAGAAAAAAAATGAAACAATAAAAACAAATCACTACTCCTAAACTATGCCACTGGTAATCACAGGTAAGGAAAATATAAATATTAAGCACATACTAGTTTATACCATATTATCAATTATTTATCATCAAATTTTGCTTCTTTTGCATGCCTAGGGATTATACTTGCATTCAAATCATCTTTCTAAGCCAAATTACATGAGTTTTTATCGAAGGTTTCTTAGATTGGAAAGATTTTTTAATAGGAGCGGTGGTTTTCTTTAAATAATTAAAATTTTTATTTTGATATGAAACTCTTCTTACCACCCTAGGAGTAGAATACATATAGTCAAAAGAGGTAGGGTAGTATTGATGAATTTGAAATCTATTTGACAATTTTGGATAAAAGCTTTTATTATCGTAAAATTAGTTTCTAGGCTCACCATATAACTTAAAACAGTTAGGTCATAAGTGACCACACATTCCACAGTGGTGGTAGACTGAAACAAAGTGAGATCTATTAAACATACCTTACGATTTACCTTTTGTTGGTTGGTAAGGGGCTTGATTCCTTTTTGGTTATTTCTTTTGTGGAGTAGCAGATGTGGAGGTTTGGCTTGTAGGATATGGTAGTTATGTGGAAGCTTTCACAAATGCCTTTGGAGTAATGTTTGCTTTGTTGTCCTTAGTATCATTCATATTGATAAATCCAGTCCACACTTGTCTGTGGCCCTTCTTTGTGAACCCAAGATTTTATGTAGATTCCTTAAAGGCTTGTTTAACTTTCTTTAAAGTTCAAGTAGTTCACTTTTAACTTTGTCACACTATTTTTCTTTCTCTTCCAGTGGTCTTTGAGTAGCACATCTTCATTTTCAAGCTTGTGTAAAGCATCTCTACTTTCTTATTTTGAGCTACAAAAATCATCCTAAATAAGACTAAAATTCTTTTATGGTTTTTAATTTTTGTTTCAACTAGGGCAATCTTAGAGATGTGTCCATATCCATGACCTTGAAGTATTGAATTCCTTTGTTCTTCTAAACTCCTTGTTTTCTTTCACCTTCATTACCAAAGTTGATAAAACTTTAGGTTTATTGAAGGAGTTCTTTTGTGGATGGTTCGACTTCCTTGCCTACTGCTTTTGAATGAGAGACTTCAATTTCTTGCTAAGAAAAGCAATTTCTTCATCTTTTTTGATACCGGTACTTAAGATCTCCTATTTGTGATTTAGAAAACCTTAGTTGAAGTCACTCTGATACTATTTAAAAAAATACGTGAAGCATAGTATCAAATAATTAGCCAAACAAACGAGTGCGAAAAAAATAAATGACATAGATATTTTAACGCGTAAATCCAAACCAAGAAAAATCAAAAAATTTTGTTGGGTTACAAAGGTATAATCACAAAATTATACAATCAACAACCCTCAATCCCTTAAGTTAAAACTTTACTCATATCACAATGCTAAACCCTTACTTGTGAAAAACCAATCTTTAAACTCTTGAAGATCACAAATGCCAAAGTGTGAAGTTGTCTGGTTAAGAAATGAAGAGTACTCTTGAAGTAATGTAGTAACTTTTTGTCTTATGTTCTCTATCTTGTAGAAACCTTAGGAGAAAATCTCTATTTATAAAGCACTCTAGCAATTCAGCACTCTAGCAATCCAATTCTACATAAGATTGTATAGTTTTCTATTTCCAAAATCTTTTAGGAACCTTTCCAAAACCTTTTAAGAAACTTTCCAATCTCTTTAAACATTAGATAGCCTTCCTTAAACTATCTTCAACCTTGCATTAAGGAACCTTACTTAAAGTATCTTCAACCTCTTATTAGGAAACTTTCCAAAAAATTTTCAAAACCATACCTTTAACACTTTGGCCAAATACCTAAAAGTAAAAATTTTAAATGATTGTTTTATTCACTAATTTGTCAACTACAAAAATAAACCTAACAAAAAAATGGTGTTTAATATCCACAACCTAACTGCTTAAAATTACTAAATAGTACTTTTTTTTTCAAAGTTTATTAAATTTTATCATAAAAATAAAACACAAAATAGATTATTAGGAATCAAATCCTCAAAATTAATAAGTATTCATCGCTTTTCTGGGGTTCTTTTTACGTGGAATTTAAAAAAATAATAAATTAAAAGATCTTTTAATTTTTTTTACGTTGCTTTTTTTGGGTAATTATTAAAAAATTTGTATAAAAAAATTATATTAATTAGCATTATTCAAAATTTTGATAGTATGACAGACCTAATCTATTACATTTTTTAGGTAATTTATTCGTTTTTACAACTTTATACTGTAATTCATGAACCTATGTTGTGCATGAGTTTACTCCAAACTTGCTTGTTATGTTCAAAACTATCTACTTAGAGTGTTATTTGTGCAACAATGTAAATGGACATAATTTTATTTATAAATGAAAAGCTTAGAATGTGCTTTATTAATTG
>QLOD02000017.1:21461055-21475115 GCA_003260245.2 Sideroxylon spinosum | reverse complement strand
CTCACTATAGATCGACTCCTCGACTCTATACTCTGTTTGACGCTTGCTCGACTCCTCGATTCACCAACTCCTCTAGCAAAAGCCCTTTGCCTCCTCAAAGGCACACTACTGAATCCTTAGTAGCTCTGCTGAATCCTCAGTGATCACGAACCACGAATCCGAACTCCTTCGGATCAAAACGATGCAAAACATGGCTAAACAATGGAGAGAAAACAACTGGCTTGAGTATCTCTTATGAATGGTTATTTTCTCAGAACTGTCTCTCAGGAACCCTAGAAACGTCAGGTTTATATATGAGTGCAAAAACCTACGTCAAAAAGGGTCCAAAACAGCAGACGGAGAAGCCGAACCATCATCTCGCGGGAAGAGCCTACCTGCGGCCTTTCCGCACGACCACTCTGACAATTGTGGATCTCGGCTTTATCTCGCGACTAGGTGCGGTCTTCCCGCGGGTTTCCTACGTTAATACACGTCCGGCTTCTTTCAGTTTCCTTTGACTTCTGTGTTTATCCAAACCAGTTTCCTGAGACATCTTTACTTCTAATACTAACCCAAGACTCTAGTATCTTAGCCTATACTAAGTCTAGTAGTTACGTGACACTTTAATTGATATTGTTTTGATTATGAATTTGTCAATTACAGTATAGTCCCTAACATTGAATTATAAGTAAAATGTAAACTACTCAATTAAACTCAATCTAAACAAAATATAAAAATTCAGAATTTAAAGTAATAAATAACCAAAATTAAAAGATGTGATTCAACTAAATGGTAAAAGTTTTTGACTCAACTTTCAATTCTGGACGGATTGATTATTTCACAGTATGATTTGCTTTTAATACTGTGCTTTTAATACACAATCTAAGTTTCACATAAAGGAAAAGTAGATCGAAAAATATTTTCGTGAAAGAATATAAAATCTCCCTAACACGTTTAGGATTATAAAACCAGATGATATTCTTTTAATAATATTAGGGTTATAGATTTAAAGTATTCATCTCAAAAATATAAGAGAAGTTTTACGATTCAAAAATCCTTATCAGGGATTTCAGAGAATATATCAAGGGTTTTTGTTTTCGAATGGTTTTAAAATAAATAAAATTATATCTAAAAAGTGTAGATCTATACGTGTATGTTTTCACACAATACACGTAGATCTACGCATATCACAAAGTTTATAATCATCCACCCTTCCTTGATTCGTTGAATCAAGAACTAGGGTTTTAACCTAACATGGAATTGAAAACAACACAAGTAAATAATTAAGAACAAGATACGAAATAGTATTCATTGAATTAAAATAGCAATTCAAATATCATACTTCAAAAATGCGAAAGGTAATCAACGTTGACAATGCTCCAACAAGAACTCCAATAAAATGAAAGAACATTCTTTAAAACAATGAAACCAAATGAAAGAACAAAATAAAATTTTGTAAAAGACTCTTAACGATGGTTGGAACAAACTCCCAAAAAAATCCCCTAAGGGTTCTATTTATAGAGCCTTTCACAAAACCCTAAAAATTACAAAAATGACGCCCTAAAATACCTGGTGGTCCAGACCACTTATGGCTACGGTCTGGAGCACAGTAGCTTGTAATCTTCAAATTATGGTGCAGTGGCCCAGACCATAATATATAGATGCTTTCTGGACATTGTTGTAGTGGTCCAGGCCGGTTGGGAGATGGTCCGGACCGTCCCTACTCAGACTTCTTGCATTGTTTTTCTCTCATTGTTCTTACTCTAGTCTGAATTGAGGATCTTTATGTTGGCACCAAAGGCCCGTTGTTGTTATTTTCATCATTTTTATCAGTGCTAATCACGATTATTTCCACTTCTTTCCTACATTGAAGAACATAAAACAAATAAGTGATAAAGATTAACAGAACTTGTATTATTAAACAATACATGCTTCTTATACTAAGTTGTAGAGTTTATAATTACACTTTTCAAGTATAATCACACTCCCTAACTTAAAAATTGCTAGTCCCTAGCAATGGCTTATTAAAATAAATGTAAACTACCACCTATTTCACTTTTCGTCGGAAATACGACTACACTTAGCTACGTATAGCAAGCCTTTTAAACCCCTGGGTTACCCCTAGTGAACGAGTGAAGTCTCGTGAAAGTTTGCAGTAAATCTACCCACAAAATTCTTAAACTAATTCAATGTGTGGTAATAATAATTCTAATAACTTCAGAATCGAATTCAATATGAGATAAATAGCAAAACTTTAAAATCTTGCATAATTTTTTTTTTCAAATGCACCTCAAACTCACCTAACTTTTCAGCCATCTAATCTCACGTATGTCAAGTACTATCATTCAATCAACATAGTTAACAAATATACTCAAAGATTATGGTTTTAACTTCAACTCTCACCAAGATGTTCACTCTAAAATGAAATCACTCGAAAGGGTTACTTTTGTGATTCATGCATAGCTGCAATATCAAATAAGTGCATTGAACCCAAATCAAAAAGTCACTGAAAGAATTAAAATAGTGAGTTTAGTATAGCTCCATGAATGAAGGTATTAATGCATAACAAGAAAGTTACTATCAATCACATGAAATAGATCAATGCTCTTATAAGTGTCCTTCTCCTAGAGTCCATTAGGTCTTTACTAGGTTGTAACTTGGCCATGTGATATTGGTTAGACAAACAAAGGATGGGAAAAATAAAAGTGCATGTCTAGGGATTATAATATTACAATGAAGTATTCCCTAACTTTTCTCCTTTCAAGTCTTTATATGCCAAATACTGAAGCTTTATTACCATCATATTTTTTTTTTCATTCATGGGATTAAAAAATGAATACATGGATTGCCTTATCTATTTTTTTTTAACGGGCTCACCCCTTATACACCTTATTACCAAATTTGCATAAGTATCCCAAGACATACAAGGATTGATCTACCTACGTATCTAAGGCTAAAGAGTTATAATTTTGGCTAAAACAAGAAATTTTACATAATAAGAGATTTTATAAAAGCTCCAAAGTACAGGCTTTCAAATATAAGAAAGATGGCCTAACATCACTCTTTAGGTTCATAACACTTGCTAGAAGTAATGATCCATGCATGCAAATTAAAAGTAATATCTTGTGCATTTAATACCAAAGCAAAGTAATGTAATGAAGCCATTCAAGAAAAGTGAGATGGAAGAAGTGATATAGATCGTTAATTATAAAATCCTCAAAAATAAAAATCAAGTTCAAAAGCTCACAAAATAAAAGGTATTGAGTCTCTACCTCCATCTTGGTATACTTGAATAATTACATCTCATGACTTCTAATCCTCAACACGCTTTTAATTCAATAGTTTTAAGTGGTCAGTCTTTAATACATAAGAAACAATTTATACTCAATTTAAAATTTAGTTCTCTATTTCAAAATTGAACATCAAATCATCTATTAATTTCATGACTAGTACCACCATTGAATTAGAAACTTATCCATTCATTAGTCATCCATAGTTTGTAAGGAAGTCTACATATTATTAACCATCCCCTCCCCAACTTAAAAGACATATTATCCTCAATGTGTGTGTTGTGCGTGAATAGGAATGAAGGAAAAATAAAATGGTATAAAATGTATGTAAACAGTCCCCCCAACTTAAAATGCAAGTGACTAATGATGTCAAAGCAAAAGACTAATAAAAATGAAGGAAACAAAAAGAAATTAACTAGAAAAGAACAGAAAGTAAGGGGAAAAAAACCTCATGTCTCATCAAATAAAGCTAAAACAGCATTAATTGAACGAATAGCCTCTTCGATAAAGGAAAATCTTATGGGGGTAGCTCATCATAATCAGATTCAATGTCAGTATTCTCCTCTGTCTCACTACCCAAATCAGGAATATCTTCTAAGAGAGGATATCGTCGTCATTCGAGTGTGATGAATTATCAGATAAGACGATGGTGTCAGTGTCAATGTCATAATTAGGTGCATCAGACGATTTAACAGATATATCTACCTCTGCCTATTCCATACGCACCAAAATTTGTTCCCCGGCAAGAAACTGGTTAGAGGTTATATAAATTAAAGGAGGGAAAATAACAGTAAGGAGTAAAGAATTACTTTCCTCAAAGCACTGGTCCCTTAAAACTCACTGACGTGTCATCTCTACTAAGATTATCAATATAAATATCAAATTCATTTTCCTCATCTAATGGGTCAGAATGGTTAGCTATGATAGACCTGTCTTAGCAAAAAATAAATAAATAGTGGAATAAGAATATTACCATAAAGCTGTCAAACATGAGATAAAAAGTAAGGAGGAAAAAGAAAATAAATAGGAAATAAGATAAAATAGAAAATAGAAAGAAAACGTATAAAAATGAGTCATGAACGTAATGTAAGACAACTAAGCAATAATCATAACTTAAACCACAAGTTCAAAATAAAGGTTACAACTAAGTGACAAAGTTTTAGGAGTACAAAGTCAAGCAATAAGTCCAAACCCTAAACTCACAAATATTACAAACATTTCAAAAAGAAAAAAAAATAACAAAGCAAAACATTAGTGTGGAAGTGGTTGAGAGGAATCTCGAAGATGATCCAAGATACTCTGCAAGAGGTGACCCTGAGTCTGTTGGGACCACTGAATTTGAAGTAAAAGTTGGTGGTTCTCCTCTTGATTGCTTTTCATTTGACTTATCCTCTCTGCTAAGGCTCCTATTTGTGAAGCTAGTTCAGTATTGGAGACCTCACGTTCCACCATCTCGTCAGGTTGAGCATGAGACCCATTTACTTTCCTCATCGGCCTCTGTCTACCTCTTTTTAATTCTGGCTATTTGACCCCGAGACTTAGAATAGGAGATGATCTTGAATGGGTTTTAAGCTTAAAGCCAAAGGCATGTCATTTGTAATCTGGGCACTTTTTCATCTGAAAATTTCGGTAAGAGCTCCGCTAAAGGGTAATGCAATAAGGGCTCCAGGATGCTTATAGGTATATATAACATACCTGTTCCAATTGCATAAATCAACTAGGCTTGAAGAGGGGTATGGTCAGTATGTCTATTTTATGGGAGGAGGTTGGTGCAGGAGAACATGTCTAATGCCTAATATTTGTCATTCAAGGCAAAACTTCGCTTCCTATATTCCCCAATCCATTCTTGACCCTCTAACAATATCTCTCGAGAAATGATGGATAGTGGTGATGTGCCCTCAGTTGGATAAGAAAATTCTGAGTTTTCAATGTGGGGAAGTTGGAAAATTGTGATAAATCATTTGGTGTGAGCACAATCTCAAATTTACATTGGCAAAAAATTCTCGAATAATTTCCACCGCACAACTAGAGTGAAACCTTGCCAAGCCTAACCATTATCTGCCCTCAAAATTTTGGTGTAGCATAAAATCCTCACTTTTAAATTGATTAATTTGCTAGAATCGCTCAATTACCATTGACTTGTAAGCCCAGATATCATCATACTAGGTTTCGGCTTCTTTTTTCCAAAAACAATTATGTTCAAAAGATGTGGAGTCAATTTGTTGATGGGTAGTTTTCTTAATACATGGTGGCATGGTTGCTACATCAAAAAGAGACAATATTGATAGCAAAATCAGCCAAGAATAAATCCTTATGTCCATACAAATTCAGTGGCCCACTAGGAGTAAAATGAACTAAAGAACTTGAAAGAATTACTCTAAATTAACTCTTAGGACCACACATTTGGGGTCTACAATTGAGAAAATTACCTACCTATGTTGGAAGATAGTAAGCTAGACAGAGAGACCCAAATTGCCCCATTTAGCCGCAGTTTATGCACCTTGAGGACTCAAACACTTCAATGGAAGTAAATTAAACAAGGAAAAAGCTTAAGAGCTATTTATAGGTCTTGATTGAAGAAAAATAAACTAGAAACTAACTAGAAAAAGAAGGTTAAAATGGAAACAAGAAAGAAAAAAAGACCACCACAGTTAGGGCTTGAACAGGATGGAGCTTGATGACTTACCAACTATAGTGAAGATTGAAGAGAAATTCAAGTAACCAATGAGAGAGGGGGAGTGACCCATACCTTGGTAGGTGACTGGATTAAAGGAAAAGTGTGGAAAGAATAAGAACTATGGAGAGTAAGGTAGAGAGAGAGAGCCAGTCGAATAAAGGGGAAATTTTAGCTTTAAAGGTATGCAGGGTATGAACCGGCTGGGAGATGGTCCGGACTGGCAAACTGTTTTTTTTTTTTTTTGGAAATAAAACTAGGAACAAAACTAAAAGAGAAAATAAAACAAAACTAGTCAAAAGAAGTTATAAACTATTCTAAAAAATTAGTAATTACGAGTGAAAAGCTCCGTTCTCCACATATCAATTCAAACCCTATGGGCTTGGCTCCTTCAAGCAACTCTAATCAACCAAACCTTATTCTAGTCGATGGAGTTCATATCCTCCTTGATTGCATCATACCACTTCGAGGAACCCTTTCCACCTATGGCTTGTGAAAACGTGATTGGGTCATCTACAAATGTACCTTCCTTATGCAGATACAAAACATAAACATAAGAAATGGAAGGTCTCCTCTATCGACTGAGTCATTCTCATATCTTTCGAAGCTCTTTTCATGTGATTTTAATCCCATTTCGAATTACTTTAATAATAAGCTCTAAGCCGATCCCTAAAAGGTCATTTCAGGGCAAGTGGATCATTTATGATGAAAATGATGAGCTTCAAGAGAATGATTCGGAGTTCCCCTTCCTTACCTAAGAGACGATGAAGGTGACATTCAAATCATCTTGGGAAGCCTACGAAGCAAATAGTGGGCGATTTCCAAACCAATTATTCATTCTGATGAGTGCACTTCGGCAGAGGAGTTACAATCGCAAGAGAATTTAAAATGTTCAGGTGACACCACCAAAACTCCGATTTTCATTTCTCTTCTGTCGAATGATAGATACCAAAAAACCTAATGTAAACTTTAATTTAAACTATTCATATGGCGGAGGATCCAAAAAATCCCACATGTTAATTAATCTCATAAAGTTTTCTAAATAAGGTTTTAGTTGGTGCCCATTTACTTTGAAGTGGTTCTTATTCTTTGGATTTTCGATTTCAATGGCACCCTGTTCAGAAACATTCTTCACAATGAACGGGCCTATCCACTTAGATTGTAATTTTCTAGGAAAAAGGTAAAGTCAGGAGCACTTTCTGGCCCTCATGAAATGAACGACAGGCTATGTGCTGGCTATGAAACCTCTTCATCTTTTCTCTTGAAATTTAGGTATTTTCATAAGCATTATTCCGTAACTCATCCATTTCTACAATCTGAAGTTTTCGATGTAACCCAGCCTCGTTAATATTAGCATTGAATTGTTTAATGGCCTAGTAGGCTTTATGTTCTAATTGAACGGGTAAATGACATGGCTTTCCATAACCCAACTGATATGGTGACATCCCTAAAGTTGTTTTGTAAGTTGTGTGATACGCCCATAGGGAGTCAATTAGTCATAATGACCAATCCTTGCTATTTGGGTTGATCGTTTTTTCCAGTAAATGTTTAATTTCTCTATTTGCCAGTTATACTTCACCACTTGTTTGGGGATGATTTGATGTGCCAATTTTGTGAACAATACCATATTTACATAATAACGTACCTGCTGGCCGATTATAGAAGTGCTTTCCTCCGTCACTTGTAATTGTTCGTGGCATTCCGAAGTGTGAGAATATATTCTCATGGAGGAATTTCAGCACGACTTTATCATCATTCGTTCTAACGGCAATTGCTTCAACCCATTTAGAAACATACTCTATTCTTACTAAAATATATTCAAAACCAAAGGAAATAGGAAAAGACCTATGAAGTCTACTCCTCAACAGTTAAATACTTCTAAAATTAGAATAGGGGAAAGAGGCATCATGTTTCTCTAGGTTAAACTACCTAAACGCTGACATCTATCACAGGTGGTACAGAATTGATGAACATCTTTAAATAGCATGGGCCAATAAAATCCACATTGTAGAATTTTGGAAGCTGTTTTGTCTGTGGAAAAATAGCCGCCACAAGGTTGGGAGTGGCAAAATTCTATTATGCCGTGAACTTCCTAATCAGGAACATAACGCCGAATTACTTAGTCTAAGCAATGTTTAAATAAATAGGGATCATCCCAGAAAAAAACTCGGACATTTCCCAAAAATTTTCTTCTATCCTTAGGGCTTTATTCCTTAGGTATTTTTCCAGTCACTAAATAGTTGGCAATATCAGTATACCATGGAGGTGTGAATGCTGTTATTGCAGTTATATTGAATAATTGTTCATCTGAAAGCTATCATTTATTTGAATTTCTTCTTTTGAATATACTTCCATCAGTAAACATGATAGGTGATCGGCCACCATATTTTCAACTCTCTTTTTATCTCTAATTTCAAGGTCAAACTCTTGTAATAATAGAATCCAGCGTATTAACCTTGGTTTTACTTCTGGTCTGGTCAATAAGTATTTCGACGCAGAGTGATCAGTATATACTATAACTGTTGAACCAATGAGATAGGAGAGAAATTTTCTAAGGATAAAGACAACTGCTAACATTTCTTTTTTTGTTGTCGTGTAATTTCGTTGAGCATCAATTAAGGTTCTACTGGCGTAATAAATGACGTGTGCCTTTTGTCCTTTATTGCCCTAAAACAACGCCAATAGCATAGTTATAAGTTCGAAAGAAAGTGGCCAGTTAGGAGATTAAAGAATATGTGCTGTAGTTAAACAAGTTTTGAGCTTTTCAAAGGTCACTTGACATTGTGGTGTCCATTCAAAAGATGCCTCTTGTGTTAATAAATGACACATGAGTTTTGAAATTTCACTGAATGGTTGAATAAAACGTCGATAGAATTCAGTATGGCCTAAAAATGAGCGAATGTCCTTAACAGATTGTGGGGTGGAAAGTTTTTAAATTAACTCTACCTTAGCTTGATCCACTTAAATACCCTTTTTGGAAATAATGTGGCCTAAGACTATGCCTTTAATCACCATAAAATGGCATTGTTCCCAATTAGGTACTAGGTTTTTTCTCCTCACACCAAGTTAATACTAGATTAAGATTCTCTAAACATTACTCAAAGGTATCACCATAGACAAAGAAATCATCCATAAAGACTTCCATGATTTCTTCTATCATTTCACTAAAATACTGATCATGCAGCGTTAAAAGGTAAGAGGAGCATTGCAAAGGTCAAAGGGCATTCTTTTGTAAGCAAATGTGCCAAAAGGACAAGTTAACGCAGTTTTAGCTTGATCCTCTAAAGCAACATCGATTTGATTATAGCCTGAATAACTATCTAAGAAACAGTAATATACACGCCCAGCTACTCTTTCCAAAACTTGATCTAGAAATAGGAGAGGGAAATGGTCTTTTCTTGTTACAGAATTGAGCTTTCTATAATCAATGCATACTCTCCAACCAGTCTGAATTTGGGTTGGAACCAACTTATAATTCTCATTTCGAATTATAATAACATCTGATTTCTTAGGAACTACTTGTGTAGGACTTATCCATTTAAAATTAGAGATTGGGTATATGATTACTACAACAAGTAATTTTAATACTTCAGCTCTTACTACTGTTTTTATGTTCAGATTGAGTCCTTTTTGCATTTGTCTAACTGGCTTGGCATCCTCTTCTATATAAATTCAGTGTGTACAGAGAAGTGGACTAATACCAGTTAAATCTGCCACCTACCAACCTAATGCTTTCTTGTGACTTTGAAAAAACTTAACTAGTTTACTCTCTTTATCAGATGTCAATTCAGAGGATATGACTATTGGGTAGGTTTTATTTCACTTAAAAATGTATACTTTAAGTTACTGGAAAGAGGTTTCCTATCAGGTTATGGAGCTCTTAACTCAGAGGATTCAGCTTTATTTAACATTGGTCCCAATGGTTCAAAAGTTGGTATCCAATTTCCAATAGACATTATAGGACACACCTCCAACCAATCATAAATCGCTTTCACTTCTACTATTTGGGTTGGAAAAGTTAGATTTTCCTCACTAAACGAAAGGGCTTTCTCTAATGGATCCTCCATGAATTCCCAATCAATATTATCTTGTATTATGGTTTCTATAAAATCTACCTCTTGTATATCAGGTTGTTCATTTGGCTGTTTACTGACATGGAAAATATTAATCTCAAATTTAATACTTCCAAAGGGAATTTTCATTGATCCATTCCTGCAATTGATAAGTGCATTTGAAGTAGCATGGAATGGTCTGCCAAATATAATAGGTGTCGATTTTGGAGCAGAAATATTAGTCAAAGGCTGTGTATCTAGTATAATGAAATATAATGGGAAGCAGAAACTTGATACCTGAACTAATACATTCTCAACTATTCCTCGTGGGACTCTAACAGATCTATCAGCAAGTTAAAGTGTCACACGAGTGGGCTTTATTTCCCCCAAACCCAATTGCTCATAAATTGAATATGGGAGTAAATTTACACTTACCCCTAAATCAAGTAGTGCTCGATTGATATAATAATCCCCTATGTGGCATGAAATAGTAGGACATCCAAGATCTTTATACTTAGGACGTATACGACCATGAAGTTTAACACTAGCTTGTTCAGTTAGAAAGGTTTTCACTTTCACATTTAGCCTTCTTTTCACTGTGCATAATTTTTTTAAGAATTTGGCATGTGTGGGAATTTTCTTAGTTGCATCAATTAGAGGTATATTGATTTTAACTTGCTTGAAAACCTCTAATATTTTTGCAGCTTGGGCATTTATCTTAGATTTTAGGAATCTTTTAAGGGAATGATGGTTTTGGAACATAGTCCCTTGAAGTAATCTCTACTTCTTTTTCACCTTCCTTTTCCTTCCCTTTTCCTATATCTTTTTTTTCTTTGTGTTTTCTCTCTCTCGTTTAATGTTACTTGCTTTTTCGTCTATATTTGATCTTCCACTGTCCGCTTAATTTCTGACCTTTTCCCTAGCTCAACCATCCTAGGATGAATGGTTTTGTCTATTACTTTACCATTCCTAAGCGTCGTGATAGCTTGAATTTGTTTAAGATTATTTTGAACATTAAAAGATCCTTTAGTCTGATTTACTTGAGCAGATGGATTTGGACATGGTTGAGAGGGCAACTGACCTTTCTGCTGATTACTCAGTGTTTAGGTTATAAAAGTTAATTATCCTTTTATGTCATCTATCACTCGATTATTTTGGGCTGACAATATAAATTGTGTAGCCATGAATTGCTGAAGAGTCTCTTCCGTGGACCACTTATTAGGAAGAAATTATATATTTGGATATGGTCCCATGTTCTGAGACGGTCCTGGGTTATGAGTAGGAATTTGTGGAATAGGTGGAGGTAGAGTAAAATAAAACTGTTGAGGCATTGATGCTCCATCATTTGTCCATCAAAAATTAGGATGATTCCTCCATCCCGGAGTAAAGGTTTCAAAAAATGGGTGTCCGCCTTGATTTTGTCCTCGATATAATAGACAGAATTGATTTATGGCATTAATAGGCATTTCACTAATTTGTTGGTTTTGCACTACTTCTCGACAAACTGGGATAATTGGACAATCGTCAGTCTTATGTGCTTGGCTATCACACATAAGGCAGTAAACACTTGCCACAAATTCCTTGACAGTTGGTGTTTTTGCCTCTAGATCATCGGATTCACTCAACTGGTATATCCCCATGGAAGGTGTTGCAATAGCAAATTGGGAGTTCTGAGATCCTGTAGTATCCCATGTTTGTGCATTCTCAGCTAGAAATTTAAATTATTTATAAGCTTCCTTAGGGGTTTTGTCATAAAATTGACAATTGCACATTATTTCCATGAATTGTTTAAGTTATGGTGTTAAGGATCCATAGAAGATACTAGTTAATAGCCAAACTTCGAATCCATGGTGTGGATAAGAATGTCAAAGAGTTTTGAACCTTTACTAGCACTAATAAAAGGTTTCATGAGTCTAAGGGGCAAAATTCAAAATTTGGTGTTGAATGGCATCAGTTCTATTTGGAGGGAAAATTTTGTTGAGCAATTTAGATTGCATTTTTTCCCATAAGTGAATAGAGTTAGCTTGCAAAAGCTCAAACCATCTAGCACCTTTATCTTTAAGAGAGAAAGGAAAAATTTTTAAGAATACTAGTTCTGTGGGAAAGTTTTGATCTTTGAAAGTTACACATATATTCCTAAACTTAGTTAAGTGTTTGTAAGGATTCTCAGATTCCATACCATGAAAAGTTGGCAAAAGTTGGATTATCCCAGGTTTAAAATTGAAAGGTCTTTGATTTTCAGGCCAAACTATACAAGATTCAGGTACATGCGGATCTTGTTGGAGTATATCCTTTATTGAACGTCTAGGAATAACGGGTTGATTATTTCCTATCATTTCTACTGCAAGGGGTAGAAGTATATGATATGGGAACGTCTATGAGGAAACTTTCGATATTCAAAGGAATATTGAGATTTTCAGGACGTATTAATATATCGTCTTCCCCACGATTCCAACTATTCATAAACGGTCAGGAAAGGTTTTAGTTCCAAGTACTCATAAACGTATAATTGGTTTTTTTTTTTTTTTTTTTTATATTTTTCGATCACCTGAAAGCGGTCAAGAAAGTTTTACACTACCAAGAGGAGACGGTCGAGAAAAAGCCTCAAGCCAATCATATCTCCACTACTTATGACGGTCAAAACATTAGGTGACTGGCTTAGGCAATCTTTTGATTTCTTTCTCGACCCAAGCATCCATGACTGCTATGAAGCAGCCATCAAACGGTCGAAAAAAAAATTTTAGACAACCACCTCAATTGTTGAGACGACCATTTCAAGCGGTCAAGAAATCCCCATTCCTTTGTAGTGTGGGTATGTGCCTCTAGATATATGCACTAGCTTCGTCCCTACATGATTTACTGTGATGGTAAAAAAATACTAAAAAATATACAAAATGTTAATATAAAAAAGATATATAATAAAATTTAATTAAAAAAATATAAAAAATTAATAAAAATTGACGACGTTTTGGCGGATCTTGAACTTCTAAACATTCCCTAATATCTCGAAAACAGGGGGCTAATATCGTGAATGATGTTAGCCCGCTGACATCATAGCACAGCCGCACAAATTTTTTTTTCTTTTTTTGTTTCCTTTTTTTCATTTTTGATTCGAATAGGCGTGCCGGGTGCGTGAATTTTTTTTTTTTTTTTTGGCTCAGTTGAAACTGGTGAATTATAAGGTTGGGTTTGGGAAAAAAAATCTTTTTTTGGTAATTGATTATTAATTAACTACTAAAAAATTAATTTTTTTATTTAGAAAAGAAAACAAGTAGTTTCTTTCAGTAACTATCTTTTTGGTTTTTCATTAATTTGATATTTTTACCGTTCAATGTCTAAAACAAGTTTAAAATGTAAGATGATAAATTTGATCATTTTAAAAAAGTTAAAAAATAAGCAGTTGGTAATCGAGGTACATGCTTTATTTTCAAACACATTCCCAATGTCAATCAATCTAATAATTTTCTTTTTTCTTTTGTAAGATCATGGTTCAATTAATAAAAATATTTTTTAGTTATTGAATAATATATTAATTATATTGGATATTAAATATTTTAATATAAATAAAAATACTATAATAAAAATTTAGAAAAATAATTTATTAGTTTAATTTTTTTATAAAAGAAAATATTATTTTTAGTGGTTAAATGAGATATATGTAGATAATTTGATTTTTTAAATAGTTAAATTTTTATTATAATATTTTAAATTATATTTTTAAATATTTTAAAAATATTAATTTAAAACTATTTTAAAACCATATTGATAATTAAATCTTTATCATAATATTTTTTATTTATATTAAAATATTTAATATTTAATATCTATATAATAAAACAAGATGATATTTGAAAATGTTTTTCTCTCAAATTAAGATCTAATGATTGAGATTGAATTTTATTCTTTAACGAATAGCTAAGATGATCTTTTTTATTTACAAAATCTTTATCTTTTTATCTCACATCTGTAAAACACAACAACTTTATTAAAAATTCACACGTGTACTGTGCTAGATATCCCAAGCAATCAAGAATGTAAATAATTGAAAGTGGAAGACAATATATG
>QLOD02000017.1:21448129-21459635 GCA_003260245.2 Sideroxylon spinosum | reverse complement strand
CCTTTTACATCCATACTGACGGAGCCATTATCATTAGACTTCTTTCAAACTTACTTCAAAGCGATACATTGACTGATATTTTAGTAGTTGGGCCTTCCTCAATGTTCACTGAGGGTAGCCCACTGATAGTGCCTAATATTCTCAATGGCAGAATAGGGCCATTTCATAACAGGCCATTTTTCCTTGATATGATCTAATCAATCATTTACACATGCGCTATTGGACCTATTCGGCCTAACCTAAACGTAGGTCCAAGCCTCACAAGGTGGCTATTGGGACTGTTTGACTAAGCCCAAGTGTTTTTTGAGCCTCACAAAAGGGGCTATCTGGCCTATTCGACCTAGCCCATACGTTGATTTACCAACATCCCTATCTACAATTCTACCTTAGTTCGATTCGGTGTACTTATTAGAGAATAAGGACTTTTTTGGTAATGTTATCGTTTTTTTGTTTATATTTATCTATTTATATTTTCTGTTTTTTTTGTTTTTTGTTATTTCTTTTTCTAAAATTAAAATTGAAACTATGTTTGAAAATACGATTTTATTTACAATTACTATTTTTTATTTTTATAGAATATTATATTTATTAGTTTCTAAAAATTTAATAGAATTTAAAAAATATATTTTAGATTAATTTGATTTAAAATATTAAAATTAAAAAAATATCTACAATAAAAAAATAGAGTGAAAATTACGTTTTGTATTTACATTTTTCTGTTTATGTTTTTATTTTTTTTGCAAACAAAAAAAAATGTAAATAGATTTAATAAACATATTTTTATTGTTAATTTACAAAATTTTGAAAATATAAATAAAAAATAAAAAATAAAAATGTTATCAAATTGTGCCTAATAGACTTAGTTTGGTTTACTTTAGTTTACTTGTTTTTTCGGACATCCAAATAAATTCTGAAATATGACATTGAAACCGTGCACACACATCACACTGATAGTGATAATATGCATTGAGCAACAATAGATTATCATAATTGTTACATCGAGCAAGGGAGAAGTCATCCTTGCGGCATCAACTTAACAAATATGGAAGAGTGGGAAATATATATATATATATATTTATCAGATCTATAAGTCAAAATTAAAATTAAGAGCTCTCGATAGTTAAAATTCGGACGATAAATCTATACAATTATATAGATAAAACATTACGAATATTTATAAATCCCTAAAAATTAATATAACTTCAATTTTGATGAAATATTTTTAGTTTCTTAACCCTTTAACCTCTCATCGAATTTAAGTTTAAATCAAATAGTTTGTAAAAACTATCTTAATTAAGTCATATTACAAATTTATAAATCTTTTAATCACTACATTAATTTATTTTCTCTAACGAAATTACACAAATGAAACAATAACTAACCTGTTTTGTTTTGTGTGCACACTTGTAGTAATAAATATTGACTTTGACACATGTACAGATTGATGATATTTCTTGGATTTACTGAATTGGATGACCAAGGAAAAACTGGAATCATCCTATAAGAAACTGAAAAGGAAAAATTTATAATAGAAGATTAGAACAAATCAGCAATGGTTTGTGATAAATTAGGAAGTGCCCTCTGAAAGAGATAATTTCTATTAAGGAATGAAATAAATTATTTACTAAATGGGCTTGGGTCCAGTCGAAATATAAATTAATTTTATTTAATTTCCAAAACCTTTAACTCATTAACTTTTGAGTTGATATTAAATGAATTTTAATCAAATATAGATCATAATCCAAATTTAAATAATTTATTTTATATATATATAATTTAAAATACATAAGTCAGGTACTAGTCAAATTAAAATTTTAAAAGCTTGGAAGTGATTCAAGTTTGGTACCAAAGAAAGTTTTTTATTAGAAAATGATAAATGCATCTCACTTTTTACCTTTTCACCCTTTAAAAATTAATATTCACAGTGAGAAGAGATAAAGGGAAAAATAAAAATAAAAATTGTGAAGTGTATTTATTGTTTCTTTAGCCGGTCCATAAAATTCAACGTTATTATTTTGGTCGTTGAAATTATTCTAATTTTGATTAGAATTGATGATGACCTTAGTTTTATAGATCAAAACTGCCCGCTAATTTTGGAGACAAGACAAACTGGAGGGCCCCACGATAAATAATGACCAACTGGGCAAGTTGCCATTTCAATAGTGAAAGTTTGGGGGTGGTTATAAATTATTTTGAAGGATAATTTTATTTTGTATTTTTACACTTTGTGTTAAATATTACTTTGATCTTTATACTTTTACGGTATTAATTAATCTCCTACTTGTTCAACCAAGGCGCATTTGGAGTTTTTTTTTAAAAAAAAAAGAATTAACATAAAAGCTACGAATGATTAAATTTAATTAAAAAAAATTAATGGGGGTTATTTGATTAAGTTTGGAGTTTTTTAAGGTCGAATGCAGTGTGAAAAAAAATACTATAAATAAAAATAATTAATTTTTTATTTGATTAAGTTTGAAAATAAAATAAAATAAAAATTATTTTTAATATGATTAAGTAACTTATAATAATTTTTTGATATTTGATAAAACAAATATAAATTTTTCGTAATATTTCATAATTTTTGTCTCTTTGGTAAAATTTTTTGAAATATTTGAATTAGATTAAAGTGAAATAACCATTATACTTTTTACAAATTCAACAAAAAAAATTGATGTGTTGGCAGCCTACCACATAAGATTATTAATAACATAAAATAAAAAATATTTTTAATATGATTAAGTAACTTTTGACAAATTTTAGGTGCCTTGCAAAACAAATAGAAACAAATAGAAATAAATAAAAATAAAAATATTTAATTTTTATAAATAATTAATTTTTAATATGCTTTGCGCCAAACTAAACTTAAGTGTTTTTGTTAAAATTTATAAAGGTTAATTTATGAAAGGTAATTATGTTTATTCAAATTATATAAACGTAAGAAAAATTTTAAATTTGCCAAAAGTTACTTAATCATATTAAAAATATTTTTCATTTTATGTTATCAATAATCTTATATGGTAGGCTTTCCGCACATCAATTTTTTATGTTGAGTTTGTAAAAATTATAATAGTTATTTCACTTTAATTCAATTCAAATGTTTCAAAAATTTTTATCAAAGAGACAAAATTATTGAACGTTACGAAAAATTTATATTTGTTTTACAAATATCAAAAAGTTATTAAAAGTTACTTAATCATATTAAAATATTTTTATTTTATTTTATTTTCTAACTTAATCAAATAAAAAATTAATTATTTTAATTTATAGTATTTTTTTTACACTGCATTCGATCTTTCTATCCAACAAAAACCATCAGATTGATGGTTATTTGGGCAAAACGATGCCGTTCGGTCGACTGCAACCTCCCCCCGGCCTTCCGTTTCGGGGCTTGATGCTACTCTTGGGAAGATTTCTATTTTTAGACCAAGCTTTCAAGTATCTCGTAATTGAGCAATTCGTTCCTACCCTTTCCCCATACGATGATGCTTTGTCCCTATGGATTGAGATGAGAATTATTTCCCTCTCCATAGCTGGATTCTCTATACTTTGTTAGTTTTTTAAAATACCATTCAATCTCTCATTAAATTTAATTTTAAATCAAATCACTTTTAAAAACTACCCCTAATTAAGTTATTTTACAGATTTTAAATTTTTAACTACCTCATTATTTTAATTTTATAACCCTAATTAAATTGCAAGAAGTGATAGTCACATATATTATGTAGGCACATATTTAGTCTATATTTATATTATTATATAGATTAAATACTAAAGGTATTGGCAAATTTAAAAAGTAATGATACTTCAATTTTGGTTAAATGTTTTAATTTGTTAAAATACCCTTCAACATTTTATAAAATTTAAATTTTAGATCAAAGAAGTTCTAAACTACTTATAATTAAGTAATTTTATAAATTTTTAATTTTTAAATATCACATATTTTATTTTTATACCTCTAAATTATAAAAATGAAATGACAACCACACAAATTGAGTGTACGCATCTCTATCTATACTATTATAAAATAAACGCTAAATATACTAGTGAAGTTTTAAAATTCTTGAAACTTAATTTTAGAGAAACATTTTTTCTTCTTCCTAAAATACCTTTAGGCTTCTTATAATTACCAATATGTTAATTGTATTGATAATGTTTTTTTTATAACTACCACATAATTAAGTAAATTCACTCATTTATATTTTTGTCTTCCATAATACTCTTAAGCTACCCCTACTTTTGTTAACTTTTTTATTTTCCTCGAATGCTCTTTAATTAATTATTATTTACTTAAATATCCTTAGCTATTACTATTTACCATTTCGGTCACTTTCACTTATTTTTTTATAATTTTATTTTAATTCAATAAAATTTTAATAAAACTAACACTCATAGTGCATGCCAATTTCTATTTATATAAGGCAAGCATTTAGAGGTAATGGTGGGCCTTTAAAATTCATAAAACTTTATTTATGGTGATTTGTTTTCTTCCTTCTATAGCATCTTTAATTTCTTTATAACTCTCTATAATTTCAGTAGTATTGAAAATTAAATTTTTATAATTACAACTTAATTAAGTAATATCTCCCGTTTATATTTTTATCTTTCATAAATATTCTTTAACTGTTCATTACTTTCGTAACTTTTTTATTTTCTTTAAGTAATTCTTAATTAGTTATTATTTACTCAAATACCTTTAACTATTTGTTATTTACTATTTGAGCCGTTTCTGCTAATTTCTTTTATAATTTTATTTTGACTAGAATTAAAATTTAACAAAAGTTACACACAGTGTGTGACTGCTTCTAGTTATAGTAGATAGTAAATAAACCAAATTGAGATTTTAAAGTAAAGTGCATGAATATTAAGTGTAATTTATCCTTATTTTAATTACATGAACCGTCTAAATTATTTAGTTCTTTAATAAATATAGTTAAATTGTCCGAATAAAATGTAGGGAAGCGAGCCGAATTAATTGAAATAAGTTTTAGTTTTGGTTAGAGCCTAACTAACCGAAATCATATGTATATAAATATCTTAATTTTATTTTTTATAAATTTATTTATATATCAATTAAAATTATATTTATATACCTAAATATCTAATTTTATTTCTATAAAAATTTATTATATATATTTATATATAAACATTTAATTCATATTTTGATTCTTTTGATTATATAAATTCAAGAATTTGACTCAAACTAAATTATAATTTGAGTTTTAAAAAAAAGAAATCCAACAAAAAAAACTAAATTAACCAATTCTAGAAATAAAAAAAATACGAAATTTCAGTCTCGAATCAATTTTGCTCAACCCCAAGCCAAAAGTTTTGCTTTTGCAACTCAACGTTAAGTTTTTTGATACGGTACCGAAAGCCGCCTTCAAGTAATATTAGGCGAGTAAATTCGTCCCTTTTTCACGTAGGAATGACTCGCGCAATCCGTTCATACCCCATTTGATCCTCATCTCGATCGGTTAGTAAATTCAGAACTTTTAAAAAAATCGAATAAGGTATGAAGATATTTTTTAAAAGTTTCAAAAATCAAGTATGTTACGGATACGAATCTATCGCGAATCTGTTTCCCAATCCGTATATGATTATTTACAAAGAAATACACAAAACCAATCCATACGATTTGCGTAGTCCCTACCAGTGCCACAGATAATCTGTATTATATTCTACTGACGCACTCTGCAATTTATGGGGTAATGACATGTACAGGGTACATTAGAATTGTTGCCAATCGCATTAATGGCAATTATGCATATATTCCTATAGAAGATTTGGCAGCAACTAAGAATATTGTTAACCCTAATGACCATAAGCGGGTTTGGGTGAGTCTATCACCAATTAGCTTGATTTCACAAAAAGCCAACTCTTTTAGACTTACAATCTGGTGCTAATTTGTGGGCGCAAATTCGGTTTAACTTATCAGTTAAAAATGATGAGTTTTAAAGGCTGCTTTCCCAAATTGAATTAGTTGCTGCTTATATTAACGGACCATCAGTATGTGAGAGCATATGTATGAATAAGAAGGGTCATTCTTTTCCCATTTCCTCTGGCACATATTGAGATTCATCTATTTCTTCGGAAGGGAATAAAGTAGCTTCCCTGCTTGGATTTTTTCCTTTTATTCTATTGAAGTTGGGTTTGATACGTACTTAATTACTCTGGTGGAATTTAAAAATTTTAAAATTTGGACTTAATACTTGAATTTATAATTTGAAATTTAAAATTTTTATACTTTTTTTTTTTTTTTCCATTTCAGGTACTCGATTTCTTATGGGATTCCCGTTCCCTATTTGAGGCGAGAATGCGAGTAAAAATAAATCTCCAGTCGAAATCAAATAGGGTATGGAGATTGATTTGGATTTGAAAATTGGATACGAAGATAGGCATACCTGTCTCGTATCCATCCCTATATTCATACCCTTATTCTTAAAATCCTTCCCTTTTTTAATTTTAGAAACTTTTCATGAGTACATATTTATTGTCAACTGTTTCAGAGATAACATACCTACTTCAAATACACCACTTTAATAATACAAAATTTTTATAATTTATTTATTTATTTATGTTTTATTCAACACTTTATTTTTTTTAATTAATCATCAGAAGAAATAGACAATCGTGATAAACTATGATTTTGGATAAAGATAACAAAAATATTATTTTAAATGAGTTCACGATTATTTGGGACTCAAAGAATTGGAATATTCGGGCCTTATCATGGTGCAAGTCAAGCAATGAATCCTCTTTCTTCCTTCTCGTCGTCATCATATTACCATTGACATTTCATGCTAGGAATTCAAATAAACTCAAAAGCAATAAATAATAAATCCATCAATTAATCACAAGCAAAAGAGGAGAGGTTCAACAATAAAGAAAAGGCTGGGAATACATGCAATGTTCTGTTAACTTCTTCCACTATATAATAGTTTTAGTGAATGAAAATAATATAAAGTAAGGAAAGTTAGTAAAAAAGTGCATTTATAATTTCTCTAAGAGAAACTCTAAAATGTTAAAAAATACCTTGAACCTTAGAATAAATATCTAAACTGATTCATCATATAATTTTATTTAATAAAACTTTTTTGTGATGGTTACACAATTAAACTAAAAATTAGAGTTTTAATGATTGTCAAAAGCAATCACTAAAGGTTCTGGGGACCGCTTGGTGACTGCTTTGTGAGGACTTCCATAGCATGAATAACTAAAATTCTAAAGTGTCAGTTTTTAGCAATGGTTTTAAACGGTCACTAAAATATTGTCATTAAAATATGAAAATCTTATAATGACCATTATAAACGGTCACTAAAAGGGACGTTCAAATTCAAGTACGATGAAATGTTCAAAATATTATAATTATAAATTGAAAATTTTTAAAAAAGAAAGCAAAAAAAAAAAAAAAGTCAGGACTCATATTCATCTTAATGCATGCAAGGTTTGTAGAAAGTCCTCTCCAATGCCCAATGAATATTCTTCTTCATATCTTAACTTTTTCTTCAACTTGTCAACCTGAAAATTGAAAATCACATTTTATCAATTCAATATCAGCTGCAATTGTATTTCTTTCTTTCATTTCTACGACCCCTTTTTTAGGTATTTTTACAACTTCTGCTCCTGGAGAGTCATCACTCCGTCCTGCTCAGCCCAATAACTTCTGCTCTAGCACTACCACTGATCGAAACAACCCCCATTTGAAGTTATCATTTTCAAAATTTGATGGAAAAAACCCCATCGGATTGATTTACAAGGTGGAACAGTACTTCAAATTTAAAGACATCGTACCTGCACAACAAATGTAGCTTTTTTTCTTTTCACTTGGAAGGAATCGCTCTCCAATGTCATCATTGGTACGAAAAATTCAGAGGAGCTGTTACATGGGAAGAATTCAGCAAGGCTGTTCGTCTACGATTTGGATCAACCTACTACGATGATCACTCTGAAGCTCTCATGCGTTTGAACTATGTCACTACGGTTGAAGCTTATCAAGAGGCCTTTGAGAAGTTGTCACAGGGTTTATGACTTGCCTAAGAATTTTATGGTAGGATGTTTTGTTGCTGGTCTCAAAGATGAGATTCGTTTAGATGTCAAGGTCAAGCAAGCAAAAATTGTATTTGATAAAATTGGAGTAGCCCAGTTGATTGAAGAACGCAATACCTTGCAGAAGAAGATTAGCCTTCCTTTTTGTTCGAATGTCCCCCAACCTCCCACTCGCAACCCATGAGCCGGCCTTCTCGGGCTTCCTCCAACGCAGCAAACAAGTCCTTATACACCTCCAATCTGCTGTCTCATCAGGCAAGAAACCAAAGAACATAAAGATAAGGGATTGTGCTATTATTGCGATGAGAAATGTACTCTGGGTCACCACTGTGACCGACCTCAGATATTTATGATCGAAAATTTAACTATTACTAAAGACTCAGAGCTTGAAGACTGCCATAAGCGAACCTCTACCAGAAATATCTTTCCACGCGATGTCCAGAACTAATCATCCTCAAGCCATTCGAGTCCCTAAAAAGCTCAAGAACAGGGATATCACAGTTTCAATTGTTGACGGAAGCACACACAATTTCATTGATCAATCTTGTTCGGCAATAAAAAATACCGTTGAACGTGTTCACCATATCTACTGAAAAAAAATGTTACCCAAGCCTGAAAACAAGAAAACATTAGAAGAAACGGTTGAAGGGAGTCTCGACCACAATCCCTCTGATACTTAAGTCAAAACTCGTTTGAGTTAATCTCAAAATAAATTGACAGTATTTTTGTGGATAATAGTGAACATAACTCCATTTTGGAGCTAAGTGTTCTCTTTATATTTTAAAGATAGAAATAAATTAATATCAAATAATTGAAAATCTCATGATTGCTTTCCCTATTGGAGAAACCCTTTTCCTCTAAAGGTATGCCATGTATTAAATGCCCATTACTTTGCATTAAATACGTGTCATTTATCATTAAATGCGCGCGAGACAAGTATAAGGATTGTGTGCGACGTGACCTCTAGGAGTTACACAAATGTCCTATCTTACACAAATGTCCTATCTGTCTGCCATTTGTAAGACTGGGGTTTCATCAAATATAATTGAATAGTAATAAATAAACTAAATTTGTTACACCATAATATTTATAGTCAGCAAGGGGTAAATGCTATCATTTAAGTAGTGGGCCCCCTTTCTTACGTTTCTTTTGGTCGGGAGTAGCCTTCCCGAGCACTTGCGCGTCAAGGCGTTGTGCTCGAGGATGCTGCCATGTGTCAAGTCTATTTTTTGTACCAAAATTATGCCCCCACCCTGGTCGGGATGAATTCTATCCCGGACAGAGTATAGTAAATGATAAGCATAGCTGACTCGCAAGCACAGAAGATCTTTTTGTATCTCATCGTTTCACCCAACTTTTGACATGTCACAAAGCGATTCGTCATTTCATTATCCTCATTATGATGCGTAAGAAACATTTCGGCTTTTAATGCATGGGACCTAGGGTCTTGCTTCAAAAAGCTGAAAAGGCAGAACATTAGCCATTACATTAACATCAATTTTGAAATATACTTACTGCGTTTTTACCGCCCACTTTAATTTTGACCATTCATTTACGCATATACGTATATATTCATCACTTTCACCATAGGCAACTCTTTCGAAACTCGAACTTTTTGATTTCTTTCAAAAACCTTGCGACTTTAAAATTGTAACATTTTTCTCTCTCCCTTAAAGTCTTTACTCGGTGAGTGTTCGAAATCTTCCCATCCCTCGTTTTATTTCTATTTTTTGTCTTATTTCGATAGGATGGGTAAGTTAGCTGATGAACTGAGAACCAGTTAAGGGATCGAAGCTTTTAAACAAAAATATAATATTCCCTCTAACGTTAGTATTAGGCTGGGGGATGAGAGTGAATGGGAATTAGGAACCTTCCCTCTCATCGCTATCATCAAAGGGGGTCTCAGGTTCCCAATATCTCTATTTCTTAGGCAAATCTTCAATAGAACCAATCTTTCCCCTAGTAATGTCACTCATAATTTTTATAGAATAGTAAATGGTGTTAATGAGATCAACCACCATTACGGGTTCCATATCTCAGTATTGGACCTACTTTTCTGTTGCAACCTTCAGAAAGTAAGAAAAAATTAAAATAAATGGTATCTTAAATCTCGCTCAAAGAAGGCTCTAGTTCACATGCTTTCAAATAATATAAAGGGATTTGAGAAAGAATTTTGCATTGTAACTGGGCATTGGAAGTATAGACCTGAAGATGATCCTTTCCCCGTGATCACAGCAGCGGTTTTTACTCTAAGTCGAGGAGAATCGGTGTCTTTATTTTCCGTTCAATCCCTATTCCCTAATCAGTTTATTCTTATACGTTTAATTATTTATATATTTTATTTATTTTTGTCTACAGATGACTGAGCCAAGAAATACTGGGCCCAAGGAGATCAAGCAAATCATACCCATTTGGAAGAAGTTTTTAAGTTCCTCGGGGGTCCTGATACTTATAAAAGTTCTATTCTATTTAACTTTTAGCCAAGCTACCGTTCTTTCATATCGCCTCCACAAGGTTTTGATATCAAAAGGGTAAGCGATATTCTTCGACAGTGGTTTCCTGGATGCCAGAAAAAAAAAATTGGAGTTCTATCGTACCAACCATCCCGCTTGGCATCCAGCCCCATCAGTTGCTATCCAAGCGAAGGAAGGAAGGCCATCTAAGGTTCAAGCAATCCCACTCGTGACAATTATGGATCCCCGTGCCTAGGAACCAGCAAGTGTTGAAAGGAAAGAAGAAGGAGAAAAAGAAGAAGCTACTTTTACTCATCTGGAGCTCACTGAGGATCACAAGGGAAAAACAGCCTTGCAGAAGGAGGTCGAGCTCATGGCCAAAAAGAAAAAAGTTGAAATTAAGATAATAGAGAGAATAGAGAAGAAGAAGGCCAAGGAGACCGAAAAGGCTGAAGAAGGTCGCAAAATCAAACAAGAGAGATTGGAGAAAAACCAGAATGAATCTGGTGTGATTGACCTCAATCTGGAGGATTCGACTCATAACCTAAGACCAGAACAGGATGAGGTCCCAGTAAAGAAGCCAAGGACAGTGCCAACGTTGGATCTGATCCTTTTCAAACCTCCTCAAATGCAACTTGAGACCCCAATTGCTCTTCTAGCCCCACAATCATTTTCTAGTGGTGCTCCTCCTCCTCGGCAAGAAGATTCTTTATCAGAGGCGGAGGTTCGGAGCCCACTCCAATTAAGTTGATCTTCCCAAGGATAATACTGCAAGATGCTCCTTCATTCCTACCTCATATAACCATCCCCAGCCTGGAATTTCCAGATGGACATCCTTTCACAATTAAGGTTGCTTTGATTTTCCCCAAGGAATTTTTAAAGGGAGTTGCCCCACCAGTAGACCAACAAAAATTAAAAAGGGCTAGGTAGGAAGATTTTGTTGCAGCTCTTTACAACGAGGTAGTCTTAGTGAGTACTTCACTATTATTATTGTTATTATTATTATT
>QLOD02000017.1:21408994-21428870 GCA_003260245.2 Sideroxylon spinosum | reverse complement strand
CCTACTTTTAGTGAGGGAACAAAATTTCCTCGCCTATAATAACAAAAGTTACTTGAATATTAGCGACAAAAATGAATTTCCTCACCTATAATCAAAATAGTTGGTTGACTATTGGTTAGGAAATGAATATTCCCTCACATATACCCTCTATTAGCGAAAAAACTAAATTTCATTGCCTATGGTACACTCCAAATATCCCCCTGCCATATTTTTGACCCTATAACGAGGAAATCTAAAAATCCTCACAGAAGACAACTATTAGCGAGGAAATTGTTTCATGTAAAAAGTCCTCAAACAATTGGCAAGGAAATATTATTTTCCTTGCCTAAAACCTATCATTAGCGAGGAAATAGGGTCCCTCACAAAAAATTTCCTCGCCAATACTCTATTTTCTTGTAGTGGTAGATGTTTTATATGTGATTAAATTGAACTATAAAATTATGATTGATATATATATGGAATTGAAATATGTTTATTGTTGCCGAATTAATATTAATGTTGTTCATATTATTGTGCTACATATTATATATGCTTTTAGGATGCTTTGTGATCACGTGTGGATTAGTACTCACGTCCTTACAAATTTAGTTATTGGGCAGATTCTAAAAACTAGGTGGGCAATCTATGAGATTAGAAGTACATAAGTTATTACGGACAGTACTACTTTTAATTTCTTAAGTTAAGTTTACATTTGAATCTGTAATATTATTTTTAATGTGGAGATTTATTCAATTGGTTTGTAAAGGCCATAAGGTATATTTTTGCTTAGATTATGTTTATTGTGGAATTGTTGGAGCAGTATAGCCTAGCTATAAGTGAGGCTTAATTTACACTATGTAATTTTATAGTTTATGTGTATGTCGCTCCATGGTTGTTATATTGCCCTGATAAGGGAATAGTTATATAATTCATGCTATATATGTCATTTACTCACTCCTCAGGTCAAAAAACCTGGGGTGTGATAGAGGTAAAAAGTTTTCATGGTTTAGCTAGTTTCTATAGGCCTTTTGTTAAAGTCCTTAGCACCATTGCAGAACCACTTACTAAGGTAATTAAAAGTCTATTGGGTTTCACTGTGGTAAAGAACAAGATCATGTATTTAGTTTAATTAAAGAAATGTTATGTTCTACACCTGTAATAACGTTAGCTAACTTTAACATCACTTTTGAGATTGAATGTGATGCCTTAGGAATAGGTATTAGAGCTGTTTTGATGTAGGTTAGATGACCCATTGCTTATTTCAGTGAAAAGTTAGGTGAAGCAGCCCTAAACTACCTGACATATGACAAAGAGCTTTATGCACTTGTCAGAACCCTCAAGACGTGGCAGCACTACCTATGGCATCAAGAGTTTGTGATCCACAGCGACCATGATCTTTGAAACATTTTAAGAGCCAAGGTAAGTTGAACAAAAATTATGCTAGATGGATGGAGTACAATGAGACATTTCCCTAGGTTAGAAAGTATAAACAAGGTAAGAAAAATGTAGTTGCAAATGTATTATCAGGAAGGTATATACTTCTTACTTCTATGAGTACTATATTACTTGGTTCTGAATATGTGAATGATATATATGCCAATTATTCTGATTTCTCTAATGTTTATATGGCATGTTAAAATGGAGCATTTGATAAGTTTTACAAGCATGATGGTTGTTTGTTCAGAGGGAATAAACTTTTTGCGCTTAATTGTTCAATGGGTGAGTTGTTAGTGTGTGAGGCATATGGTGGGGGATTAATAGGGCATTTTGGTATCAAGACGACCTTAGAGGTATTGCATGAACATGTTTTTGGGCCTAAAATGAAGAGAGACATTACTCGCATTTGTAGTAGATGCATTATATGTAAAAAGGCTAAGTCTAAAGTTTTACCACATGGGTTGTATACAACTTTACCCATACTTAGTGAGCCATGGATAGATATTTCTATGGACTTTGCTTTGAGGTTGCCGAGGCCCAAAAAGGGAAGAGATTTAATTTTCATGGTTGTGGCTAGATTTAATAAGATGACACATTTTATTCGTTGCAATATAACTGACGATGTCACGAATGTAGTTGATTTGTTTTACAGGACAATAGTGTGACTCCATGGTGTACCTAGGAGTATTGTGTCTGATAGGGATGCTAAGTTCTTTAGCTACTTTTGGAAAGTGTTGTGGGATAAATTGGGCATTAACTTTTGTTTTCTACTACTTGTCACCCACAAACAATTGGATAGACTGAGTTAGTTAATAGGAATCTAACCTAACTCTTATGCACAATTGTTTATAAGAATTTGAAAACTTGGGAGGAGAGTTTTCCATTCATAGAGTTTGCATATAATAGGACTACACATTCTACTACTTCTTATTCTCCTTTTGAAATTGTTTATGGTTTTAATCCATTTACTCCTATAGATTTGATGCCTTTACCTATTGATGATAGGAGTAGCTTGGATTGAAAAAAGAAGACTGAATTAGTCAAGTCAATCAATGAAAATGTGCACCTTCAAATTGTGAAAAGGAATGAGAAATATTAATCACATCCCAACAAAGAAAGGAAGCGTGTGACAATTGAACTAGGAGATTGGGCTTGAGTTCACATAAGAAAAAAGAGATTCCTAACCCATCAAAGGAGTAAGATGCATCCTAGAGGAGATGGTCCATTTCAAATCCTTGAGAAGTTTAATGACAATGGTTACAAAGTGGATCTACTAAGTGAGTACAATGTTAGTACTACTTTTGATGTTACTGCTCTTTCTCTTTTTTATGTAGGTGATGATTAAAGGACGAATCCTTTTGAGAAGAGGGTGAATGATGAGTACTAAGAAAGACCAAGGGCTAAAGATCCATTGCATGTCCTAGGTGGTCCAATAACCAGAGCTAGGGAAAAGAAGATCAAGAAAGCAATGGTTAGGCTTGTACAAGCTACTTTAGATAAGGCTTTAAATACAACAAACAAGAAAATATTTAAGATAGGCTTGAATGAAGAGAAACTAAGATTTGTACATGTGATCCAAGCCCAGGAGGGCAACCTAGGCTACTAAAACCTACAAAGAGTTCGGCCAAAGGTACCATTCGGCCTAGCTCGAATTGAAGAGACGAATTAGGCTTTTAAAGAGTGTTTTAATTTGTTTTGAATTTTATTTTATGTTTACGACATGTTGGGCTTTAAAACTTACTTTGGACTTTAAGTTTAGGTTTTAAAGTTATTTTTAAATAGGATTTGGACTTGTGTCATTGCTTTAATGTTTTTGGGCCAAACTTTAATAATTAAAAATGGCCCATGGGTGTGACTTATTATTAGGAAAAATTTGGGCTATTTAATTAGGGCTAATTGTTTGGTTAGGGCTAATTTCTTTGTAAACACTTATAAATTCAGGATTGAGCCATCAATAAGAGATCAGAGTATTATTTTGTATTAACTTGAGGTGTGTTTCCTCTTATTATTCAATGAACTTCTGAACTTATCAAGAATCCGTTCTTATGGCATCCTCCTATCTTCAGTTTAAGGTTCTTGTTCAAGAAATCAATCGGTATTTGTTCTATAATCATTGATCTTGATATTAACTTTCTTGGCTTTTGATTCAAGTGATTGTGGATTCTAGGTATTCGACCAAGGGTTCACATCACTAATAATTGTTATAATTAGCGGAATACAATCAAAAGAGTTACATAGATAAATCTGTTATCTCGAATTGAATATATATACGAATTATATATATATAGAAAACTAAAGAGATAGGAAACCCAATAACATTACCTTTTTTCTATTTTGTTCAATTTTTTTGGTTTTATATTCTATTATCATTTTATTTTGAAATAAAAACTGAAATTACAATTAGAAATGAATTTTATTTACATAAATTATTTTTTGATAAAATATTAATTTTATTATTTTTTAAAAAATACATTTGAATTTAATAAAATATTTCTCATATTAATTAAGCTAAATTAAGTACTAATTTAACTATATTATTAATTTAATTATATTATTTATTTAGGAATAATTTAATAGGATATATTCCAAATTATTTTATGTTATATAATTTAATAAAATATATTTTAGATTACATTTTTTATTAAAAATAATATAATAAATTATATTTCAAATATACATAGAAAGTATAAAGGTTTGACTACTACAATTAAAATGTGGGGGAATGAAGTGACATTGAGAATCAATTGTAAAAGAAATTACCTTTTTATTCTCAGTGTAACTGTTATGTGTAGCAACCAAATTGTTACTTGACCAAGATTATAGAAATCTGACTATTACAATTGAAACGTGTGGCACTAAAGTGATATTGAAAGAAAATTGTATGGATGATTTTTGCATTTTATCCAATATATTATTAAGCGAAATATTTGAATATTGGAAATTTAGATATAAGGATATAAATAATGGGAAAGACAAAGAGAAATTGATAAAATAAGTTAGATTTTTTTTAATAATCAATATAAATTTTATACAAAAATAAGAAGAGAATTGCGTTACAACACTGATGAAAAACTTGAATGAATTAGAAGGCAATAAATAAAAATTTGAACTTACATAGCAATATACTTTGAAAAAAATGAATAATTGGTAAAAAAAAAAAAATAAAAAGAAACCATAAACATAGATAAAACACTAAGAATAAGAAATATAGAAGAACTAGATTCTTTAGATGAAAATTCGGAGACTAAACCATTTTTTTTAAAAGAAACTACATTTAAAGATGTTCATATTAAAAAACTAATATAAATATAATTCAATGAAAGAAGTATATGTGAAAGAAGAATACAAACCTACTCACTTTAAAAGAGGATTTAAATAAATTGAATGTTGTAGCTAATGAGATATATCTAAACATTAATAATGTATATATCAAGAATTGCGAAAGACCATAGACTAATGGATAGAAGTTATCCCTAATCATAACTTATTATAAAAAACATTGGGATATAAAAAAAAAACAATTCCTAAACTATATGAAAAAATAATTACAAAAAAATGTCCTAAAATTGTTAAAAGTTTGGAAATGAACAAAAGAAGGTAATAAGGAAAAAAAAAAAAAAAATTCTATTTTACTTAATGAAGAGAGAAAATAATTTTGCCGAAATGCTTCGAATTTTTTCTAATCTACTAATTACACTCTTAACGTAATTATTTAGTAATTAAATTTCTATAACTAAATATAAATTTAGGATATATGTATAATTGGTATTTTAGCTATGAGTTTAGTTATTTAAGTAATTTAATTTATTAGTGTAATTAAGTTAGTGAAGTAATTAAATTAGTTAATGATATTACAAAAGGAGGTGCTCAAACACGTGGCTCACATCCATAAGAAGACACTTAGTAGCTATCTAGGTCATCAATTGTCTTTGCCACATTTAACAAAGGTACAAGTAGTACCCTACACCCACTATGTATTACGACGCTGCCCCAGTTTGCTTCACGATGTATCACGGCTCTGATCCAGCCTACCCCACTAGCTATGATACCTGGATCATGGGTTGTACCTTCCTTTACAAAGGGATCACACGTGTTTAGAAAGCTAGGAATAGGAGTTCAACGAAGGAGAAAGGTAGGCACTATTCATTATACGGAAACTCTACCTAAATTAGGTCTGACATTCTTTTTTCGTTGTATACTTTCTGACTTGACCATTGGAGGGGTGTTCAGCCAAACAGTGCCTAGCCAGTAGCTTTGTTTCAATGTACAAGTAAGGAATTAAGGAGCCCAAAATATCAGCATGGATCAAACATTTATCTGACCACATCATCAAGATTGCCAAATTCGGTTAGACACATCGTCTAAAGATCTTATTGGATTTTTTGATACTTCAATTGGCCCGGTCTGTGAGAATTAAGATCACACTCTCACGAAGTACATAGTCTACCAGTAGTAAGATGAGCAGAAATATTAGAGAAGAATGACCTAGCCGTGACCCCACTAGAGTGAGATTAGATGTGTTTAGGAGGTCTATTGGCCATGAACAATCCCCTATACAAGATCGAACCCTTAAACGCGAGCGTTCTGAGGGACATGAGTAGCCTGTGGAATAGTAAAATCGATAAACTATTAACTATGGGCTCCTAATACAGAATGGGCTCACCTTAGGCTAGTTTCAAGAAGAGATACGGTGAAAGAGCACGAATTGGAGATCCTTCGTGACCAGATCAGTTTATATGCTTTGCATTCATAGGCTTAGGATGGACGGTATCATTCCTCTCATAACTCTCATGGTCACAGGCTTGGTGATCCATAACAATGTTTGTCCAGAGGAAAGAGTCCAACGTCATGGCAAAAAAGAAGCGGTCTTTATCACCAAGTTACTCTCACTTTCCTTGATGGAGAACAAAGAAGCAATCCAGTTCAGACTGCCATAGGAGCAAGGCTTGTTCCAAGCGAGCATACCAATTATCAAAAAAGTAGCCTGAAGAAGATGGAGGTCATTTGAATGATTGGGTGCTTAACTAGCTCGCCTAACATGTTGATCATAATGCTAAACATTCCACCCACCATCTTACTAGAAGGCCCCTTAGCCATATCTCTACATCACTATTCATCCCCAGTATTGAGCAAATGAAGCCCCCTTGAAAGTTCATCCCCCCGAGGTTCACCCTTTATGATGGCAAAGCTGATCTGATTGGGCATGTGCGTCACTACAGGCAAGTGATATCCGTCTAGAGCTTTAATGATGCACTTATGTGCAAAGTTTTCCATTCCATTCTGGGGGAGGTCGCCCTACGATGGCTTGATAAGCTGGAACCTGGATCGATCAGTACTTGGTCTTAGTTAGCGGAGGCTTTTGTGGCTTGTTTCATTGCTAATAAGAGAAGCCCCGCTCGGTGGACACTTGATGACAGTGAAAAAAAGAAATAATCAGAGCTTGAGGAGCTATGCTCAATATTACTTTAAAGCTTACAGCAAAGTGGAGGTCTATTATGAGGAATTCGTTATAGCCTCCTTCAAGCTCACCTTATAACATAATGACAAGCTCTGGTAGTTGTTGACTAATCAACCAGTAGACGATCTAACCAATCTTATGAACAGTATCAAGTAATACTACAAGATCGACAATGAGACTAGAAATATGGAAAGAGATCCCTAGAGAAAAGAAACAAAGAAAGGTAAAACAACGACCCGTGCTATTGATAAAGGTCGATCAAAGAACAAAGCAAAAAGGATGTATTCGAGGCTATCCAAACATTACTATCGGTAAAGGTCGATCAAAAAACAAAGCAAGAAGGATGTGTTCGAGGCTACCAAACATTCTTTAAGATACTTATTTTCATATTGCTACTGAAGATTAAGGATGAGCTCTATTTCGCATGGTCGCATAAAATGGTAAATGACCTCTCCAAAAGGGATCAGTCCTTACATTGCGCTTACCACATAGATAAAATCCATCGCACTGGAGAATACCAACCATTCCAGTAACATTTGGAAGACCGAGTGCATGCCGACCATTTGCATGACTACACCGATGATTAGAAAAATAAGAAGGAGTTGGCTGCTCAGCTACTCGAGGATGGTTAGCCTCGAGAACGTAGTAATAGACTGCTCAAAGAGTCATCAATGTGGTTAACCATGGCTACAAGTCTTGAGAGGAAAAGATTAGATCTCGAACCACCTCAAAGAAAATTTGAATATGGGCAGTTCATTAACACATGGCAGTAAAAGAAGCAAGCAGAGCCAGACCATGAGGTCGTTTTCACTGATAGTGACCTGGAAGGTGTTCAGCAATTACATAACGATGCCTTGGTGGTTACTCTAGAGATCGACAATCAAAATTGCACCTATACTCATCGACCAAGCATATCCATAGAGGTGATGCACTATGAACTTTTTAAAAACCTTAGTCTATTAGAATCTGATATTGTTTTGGCCCGTTGCTCAGATCGACTTCAGTTTAGCACCAATCTGGCCACTTAGGAGAGTCAATATTTCAATCGTGCTAGGCCCATAGAGCTTTATATAGAGTTCTTAGTGGTGGATGTCCCATCTTCATGCAACACCATAATATGGCATCTGTGGTTTCATATGATGAAGGCTATACCATCCATATACCATTAGATGATCAAGTTCCCAACATCTTAAGGAGTGTTCTTGATTAGGAGAGATGAAATCATCTCCAACAGATGTTTCTCGATTACTACTGGGGTAAAGAACATTATTAACAAAGTCAAGTCAGTAGTCAGAGTAGAAAATACACCAACCTTGGAGGATGTAAGGAAAAATCTTGACAAAAAAAGGAATTGTGGATTTAGAGCCCATCCCTGCTCACGAGTCCAATGCAGAGAGATTTTCCCTGATCAAAAAGACTCTCCCTAACCACAAAAAATAAGAGCTGGTGGCGTTGTTGAAATAGAATTTGGAGGTGTTCGCCTGGATCCTATATGTAATACTAAAGATCAATCTCGAGGTCATTTGCCACAAGCTTAGCGTATTATTGACCATGAAGCCGACAATCCAAAATGCAAGGCGATTATCCCTACACAGACAGAAGGAGTGATAAAAGAGGTTAAAAAACTACTAGAGGTATATATGATCTACCAAGTAAACTATCTGGAGTGGCTCTCTAACATAGTGGTGGTCAAAACAAAAAATGATAAGTGGAGGGTCTGTATTAATTTCATCGATCTTAACAAAGCGTATTCTAAAGACCTTTTCCTCCTTCCAAAGATTGATAAACTTGTTAATGCTATAGCGGAGCATAAGATGATGAACTTTTTGGATGCTTATCGAGGTTACCATCAAATCCCCATGTTTGGTTTTGATCAGGAGAACATGACATTCATCATAACTTGGGCCATCTATTGCTATAAAGTGATATTGTTTGGACTGAAGAACGTCAAGGCTACCTATCAAAGGTTAGTCATAAAGATGTTTGATTCACTGATTGAAAAATGATAGAGGTGTACATCGATGATATGGTGATTAAAAGCAGAGCTCAAAAAGATCACTTGTCTAACCTTAAAGAGGTGTTTGAAATCCTCAAAAAATATGGTCTACAACTAAACACGACCAAATATGCTTTCGGCATGGGTTTTGGGAAATGCCTCAAACACCTAGTCACAAAAAAAAGGGGATAGAGGCTGATCTTGATCAGATTGCCTCTATACAAAAACTTCACCGCCCAACCATGGTTAAGGAGGTCCAACACTTAACTAGTTTGGAAGTGGCATTGAATTGTTTTATCAGTAAAGCTTCCAATCGGTGCATACCTTTCTTCAGATTACTTAACGAAAAGCGTATTCTACATTGGGATGGGGAGTGCAACTAGGCATTTGAAGACTTGAATTTATTTGGCATTCCTCGCTATTGTCCATTCCGTGACTTGGAGAGAGGCTACAACTGTATCCAGCAGTGTCCGAGCATTTAATCAGCACAGTGCTCATAAGGGAAAAGAACAAAGTGTAATGACCTATTTACTTTGTTAGTAAGATGTTGGTCAGACCAGAGCAAGGATATATTCCATCGAAAGTTGGTCTTGGCCTTGATCGTAGCCTCAATGAAATTATTACACTATTTTCTTTCTCACTCGATTGAGGTCTTAATCAAACATCCCCTAAAGTCTATAGTACAGAAGGCCAATCTCTCCGAAAGAGTGGAAAAATAGACAACTGGGCTCAGAGTTTATGATATAAGCTTTGTGCCCCGAACTGCTATAAAATAGCAAGTACTGGTAGACTTTGTGGTAAAGTTTGTTCCTCCGCTCACTACTGACCAATATAAGATGACAAAAACAATTGATAACGAAACTTGGAGAATCCAAGTAGATGGTGCTGCAACGAAAAAGGTAGTAGCGTAAATTTTCCTAGAAGGATTGATCTACAAGCATGTCATAGAGGTAAGATTCTAAGCAACAAACAACGAAGCTGAGTATGAACTTTTGCTAATTAGACTCTAACTAGCTTTAGGGCAATGTGCTTAGAAGCTTATAGTGTCCTTGGATTCCCAATTGGTTGTCAGTTAATTAAATGGAGAATATGAGGTTTGTTCAGGTAATATGGCAAGGTATAATGAGCAAGCTTGATCATTAATCAGTAATTTTGATTCAATAGAGCTTAAATTGGTTAGGGGAAGAGAAAATAGCCGAATTGAACCTTAGCTACCTTAGGGGCAGCCGAACAGCATAGTAAAATCGGAAACATTACTATCGAGAAGCTGTTCGCACTAAGTATTGTGGAGACTGAACAATCTATACACACAAATTCTCAGTACCAAGTTAGATGAACCTAATCATCCAATACTTAAAGAATGACGTGCTGCCCCAAGACAATAGAAGGCCATTAGAATAAAAAATAAGGCCTCAAAATTTTGGCTGTCTTTCGACCAGTAATTGTATAAGAAATCATTCAGTGGCCTGTACTTGCTCTGCATTCATTCAGATTGAGTACAAGATGTGTTAAAGAAACTGTAAAAAGGAAGCTACGGAGCACACACCGATAGGCAGTCCATGGCTAACTGAGTAATATCACAAGGTATTGGTGGCCCCATTATTTGGTATTCCTTAAGATGTGACAAATGTCAAAAGTTTGCCCCGATTCCTCACCAACTAGCACAAGACATAACCCTTTTGACTAACTCGTGGCCCTTTGCGTAATGAGGGCTAGACAGAGTCACACCACTACTGGTAGCTCTGGAAGATCGGTGATGGCTCCTTATTGCGATAGATTATTTTACAAAAGTAGATTGAGGCTGAGCCACTTAATACCATAAGGACTTCGCCACTTGGTGGTTTGTATGAAAGAACATAGTCATGGGGAATAGGGTTCCTTGGAGTTTGACCTCTAATAGTTGCACACAGTTTGGCAGCAATGCATTTAGAGATTATTGCTCAAACCTTAGGATTGGCGACCATTACTCTACACCAGCATATCCCCAAATCAATGACCAAACTAAGGTCTCTAATAAAATTGTTTTGAATGGCATGAGGAAGAGCTTAGAACAAGCTAAGGGGCATTGGGTGGAAGAGTTTCCAACTATGATTTAGGCCTATATAACTATGCCTCTTCAATCAACTAGGGAACCCCCGTTCTAGTTAGTATATGGTATTAAAACGATCATATCGCTTGAGATCAAGTATTCTCACATGAAAGTAACGATACAGCACTCAAGAGAAATCTAGATCTACTAGAGAAGAAGAATGAGCTCACTTAGATCCAATTAGCCACTTACCAGCAACAGATCAAGAGGTTATGCAACAAATATGTCCTAGTGAGATCCTTCAGTGTTGGCAACCTGGTGCTCAGGAAAATGATGCTAGCAACGAAGAATCCTACAGATAGGAAGTTGGCCCCAATTGGAAAGGTCCCAACAGAGTCATTGAGGTGGTCGACAATGGAACTTATTACTTAGAGGATACGGAAAGTAAATAAGTCATGAAGCCATGGAACATTACCAATTTAAGAATTTAATACCACTGAATGTTCTGTAAACGTACAAATTATGAAGGAAAAATTTTTTTTTCAACACCTACATCTTCATGATACATTATTCTTCTTTAGTAAGGTAATCGTCTAGCTTAAAGTTATAGTACGTGCACTTGACCAGCTTAGGTTAGCCATGGCCATACTTGGCACAAGACTAGGGTTCAGCCACTTAACCCACTCAAGTTGGCCAAAGCCATACCTAGTGCAAGGCAATAGTTCATCCGACCTAGTGTAAGGCCACGGTTCGGTCACCTAACCCGCTTACGTCGGCCAAAGCCGTACTTAGCATAAGGCCACAGTTCGACCACCTAACCCACTTAGATCAACCATAGCCATACTGACATAAGGCCACATTTTATGCTCATCTCTCTCCTAATGACTAGCCAAAATCAAAATCTATTATAGATAGAAGGAATCTACTCGGCACATTGTTATTTTGGTCTAGCGATTAAATGAGTTTACTTTAACAAGCATTTCTATTAGAAATTGATGGGCCCAGCCTATACTGCAAGGCATAGTTTGTTTCTACTTAGACTACTGCTATTCGAATTCTATCATCAAATTTAACTCATTTTAGTAAGTGTTCCAAATCGTATGAATGTTGGTAAGTTTCACAAACCCAACATAGGAAATAAATTTGTTCTTAGCAAAGTTCTTTAGTACGGATGCAATTTGGTTAACCCAGCCTTACAAAATTTAACCTAACTGACTTAGTTTGGATAAAGCCTGTTTGGATTCGATTGTTGAAGTAAAGGCATTCTTAAGTATTATAGCTTGAATGTTATTTGATCGGATATTTGCACAGTGGATTTAAGTTCAACTCAATTTAGCATTAGTTTGGTTTCACAAGTTAAACTACTGAAAACTACACAACATAAGAAGAGGAAAAAGAAAATAAAGTTCTTCTATTCAAAAGAAGGGGCTAAACCCCAAAGTTAGAAAATCTCCAAATACATAAGCTAAAGTAAAGCAAACGTAGTTGGCAAAAGCTATATGTTCTCTTTCATCCTTCTCAGGCATTGACGCCACTAGTGGTTTCCTTGATATGATGGGGGGCTTTTTTCCTGACTATAGGAGCATCTTGAGAAATTTTTTCTTGGATCTCAAGAGCCTCAGTCGCACCATAGGTGTCTTAGACAACCTCTTTCCCAATCATAGTGGATAAGGTCTTCTTGTTTTCTTCATTATCTAGCGGGATGAATTTGGGATTAGTCTTTGGCTATTTGAAGAAGGTAAAGGGTTTAAAGCTGAGAGGTTGACTGGCCTTCTTGCGAGCATCAGTCTAGCCATTATGATAGTAGGTATTGGTTATGTTGAATACCTATTTTTGGTAGTCATCACCTACCGTCTCAATGAGATTGGCCTTATCCTGATCATCAGAGAGATAATGAAATACTAGTTGGGACACTCGATTATGGGATCATCATCAATATCAATTGAGTTGTTGCTGCTACTGGGGATGTCTTCACTTCTGTTCGATGAGCCGACCATCGTGGGGTCACTGTTTATTGATTCTTTTATTTTCACCCCACCTCAAGTAGTAGGAGGTAGATATGGAGGTGGTGGTGTTGCTGCATTTCGTTTTCTGCCCCTATCTTTCCCCCTTTCTTGACACCTCATTTCTTCATGATGACGAGCAAATTACTTAAAGGCATGTTGTCCAGACTAATGTTAGAGGGATTTGCATTGGTTGGATGAAAAACGATAGTCATGGTTTGAGTAACTTTAATTGGAAACTCCTTGGAATCAACCAAACTATTAATCTGATCCTCACTGACATTTGATGGGAGTGCTGTGAAACTGCAATGTGTAGATTTATGGTTGAGTACAACGAGGGTTATCCAAGCAAAGCCTTTCATTGACTGCTCCCCTTTGTATGCAAGGACTTCAAGGATTCAGACGAACTCTACTCTTCTTGGGTTAGCAAATCTTTTGTTGAAGGCGTCGCTACAAAAAGAAAGTGGCTAACCAAAATCTGTCTGATCAAAGGAAAAATAAAAACTAATAAACTAAAATAGAGATAGGTGCCCCCTATGATGTTCTAAATGCCAAAATCCCTTTCTTCACTTGGTAGCGATAACGAATCCCCACTGAGTAGGATGTGGTCGTCAAGAAAGTTCTTAGTTGAGACAGAAAGGGTGTGCACAAGATTATCATTTGTTTGGTACTTCAGATGGTATCATCCATTCTTCAATGGGGTAATGGCATAGCAGTGCAAAATCTCTTGAGTGTCGAAATTAATCCTTAGGACCTTATTGAGCTCTATTACTATGAGCAAAATTTTATACCCATTTTGGGCCAGTTGCCTAAGGCAAATCTCAACCATCGACACAAAAAGACAAGCAAGGGTTAGAATGGAAGAGTCACCCCACACTCCTCTATGGCCACCAACGACCATCGTACCCATTCAAACCCCCTATTTTCAACTATGTTGAAATCATCCTCATGTGGTAGAGCTAATAGAACAAAAGGTATTTAATGTCTGGCCCTAAAGGCTTCCATACCTCCCGGTTTCCCAAGCACTTTTAAAATTTTCCCATCTTAAGGGTTAAGATCAACACTCACCTAATTGCTATACGACGAAATGGCATTTGGTCGAACATTGAGTAAGCTCGAGCAGAGTGACGCAAAAGAGAAATCTTAAATAGGAAGTGTGTGAGGAGCTCTGAAATTTCGAACACGTAAAAAACCCTCACAGTTTATAGAGGGTAGATATTTATAGAGGTAGAAGATAGAGGGGTAGAATGCCAAGAAATTACGTACGATATTTATAATAAGGGCCCGTTTGGCGTGCCTTGCACGATGTGTGTTTGGGGTTCGTGCTTGTGTCACGGGCTACTGGACTGGCCCATAAATAACCCATTGACACGCCCAATCGTCATATTTCCTGTTGCATAGCTTACGTTAATCATTTCTATATATGTACATTACAAGGCATATGGGATATGCCAACTAGGGCATGTATTGCCCGAGCATATGTACATACACTCAGAATGTTACTTTAAAGTCTTATATGTGTGTCGAACATACCACACGCATAAAAGCCTGGGAGCAATTGAAGAAGGTGCTTGGACACATGGCTTACATCCATAAAAGGTACTTGACATCTATCCAGGCCACCACATGTCTTTTCCACGTTCAATAGAGGTACAAGTAGAACCTTTTCCCGACTATGTATTACGGCACTACCTCAATCTACTCCACGATGTATCACGGCTCTGATTTGGCCTATCCCACTGTCCATGATACCCGGATCATGGCTTGTATCATCCTTTACAAAAAGGACTACATGTATCTAGAAAGTTATAAATAGAAAATAAACAAATGAGAGAGGTAGGCACTAATCACTATACTGAAACTCTGCCTAAATTATGTTTAACTTTCTTGATTCTCTATATACTTTTTGACTTGACCGTCGGAGGGACATTCGGCCGAACACCACCCTGTTGACAGCTTTGTTTCAAGGTAGAAGTGAGGAATTAAGGAGCATAAAGCATCAGCATGGATCAAACACTTTCCTAACCACATCATCAGGATTGCCACAGCTAGTGAGACACGTCGTCTAAAGACCTTATTAGATTTTTTGACACTCCAATTACTATATAACACTATGATGATAGAATAAAATTCATAAAATTAATAATATTACTTGTATTATCTTTTATCTGTTTATCATTTGTTTTCTTTTCTTCTTTTGTAGTTATTTTACGGCTAAATCAGAGCTAAGAGGACATTGGCATCATGATACACTGTCCTTAGGCATCCAGAAGCCTAGTTGATGCAACCGTTCAGACATCAACTAGTTGTCCTAAGGCATTGAAAAGCCTAACAGGTCTGATTTTACTATTATATATATTTGTCAGAGTGGCTAATCGATGAGTCGTAAACTCATCCAACATTTTCATTAAGATAATTGCAAAAATTAGTTAATTATTGAAGAAATAACGTTTGATTTACTACAATTGTAGATAAGATGATGATATAGGTGGAGATATACATATATATATATATATATGTATTTATAGCCGTCTATTTCTATGATTTGAGGAAGTTTACGTGGAATCTAAGTCCAATTCATTATCGACTAGTCCTCCCACGCCTATATAAAGATCTTAAGTGAACGAGAAAAGAAGTAAATGAGCAGGGAAGAGAGTAAATGAGAAATTTTCAATATTTCAATTTTTATAGTTTCCATAGTTCGTAGCCTATGCATCTATGATGTGCCTGCCTGATGCAAGGCCATCTGCATGACTTAGAGTTTGGCAGTGTGCACAGGACAGGAGAGCTCATGCATATGCCCTAAGTTTTGGCTTATGTACACACAAGACATAGTTTTGCATGTGGATGTCTCTTCCACTTGCACTAGGCATAGCCTCGTATATGAGCGCCCCTGACCGTTATGTCTCGTGCGCATCAACCTTTAGTCTATCATATACCACTTGCTGGTTTACCTCCCATGTGCACTAGATAGTCTTGCGTGCATATGAAAGAGGTCCTCTTTATTTAATTTGAAATGTTTTATATACAAATCAATTACCATATAACATAGCACTATTATGGAGTAATGACATGATTGTGAAAAGTTATTAGATAACATGTGTACTGATAATATGAGATAGTATGTGTTGCTGATAATATGATATAACATGTGCTGTTGATGATTAGGATAACCTTTGTGGCCAATGAAATGATTATGTTGATAAAAGATAAGAAAGTAGATAATGAGAATATGATTGTTTTTTATTGATTTAAAGGATGCAAGGTACTATACAATAGAGAGCATAAACAGATTTTGTTGTAGGTTTTGAGTTTTGATGTTATTTTGATTTATTCAAAATGTATTTGTTATAATTACATTTTGATCTCCGAGTAGAAATTTTGTATCATTTGATATACTTTGATGTTTAATATGGTTATGATTTACATGTAGTTATTAGATAACGACTTGGGTTACGGAGTCTAGGACATGACAAAAGCTGGTGACTAATCTTATCATGCATTAAACGCGTGTGGTTTGAGTTGAAATCAATGCATATCTAGGTCCTTTCTCTTTCACGAAAGTGGGGTGCCAATTAGAGCCTCCCCTTAGTCTAAACTATATAAGCCTTTGGGAATTTCTTCCTTTTCACCAATGTGGGATAAATCTATTCTTCTTTCCTCAAATTACATTCTTTTAAACCATTTTCCATTCATCTAATTCATATTTTTAAATAAGAGAATTGAAAACTCTATCAATTCCACTATAGACAACAATCTATGATACGTGGATCCTACTATAATTTTAACTCAAAATCTCTTAATATTTATGTTCAAAATATGAATTTTTCAACGATACATTTATTATACAATCTAGTTAACAAGTTATATAAAGAAATTAGAAAGAGGAGTGAGTTTAAAGAAAGTGACTAAATAGAAAGCGAGAGAGGAGAACTATATTTTTTAGTGGTTATAAATTGGTTTACTTGAGAGTAGAGTCAACAAATGGGCGGAGCAAATTTGAGTCGGGTCATAAATGGGTTGTGACTAAGTAGGTTGAACTCAATTACACCCATTCAATAATGGGTTTATTATTTGGAAGATTAAACACGAGTTATATTAAAACTACGAACCTAGTTATTCCCATTTGATAATACTTTGATTTTTTAATTAATGTTTAATTTGGTAATAAGAAATTTGGTTGATTTGAAAATTTTGAAAAATTAAGGCCCCATTTGGTAACGTTTGTGGTAACCATTTTTCTATAAAAAAATTAAAACTTAAACATAACAATGTAAACAAAAAGGTGTGTTTATCTTTTTTCCCCCCCTTTTTATAAATATTTTATCAATTTTAATACTTTGTCTATTTTGTCGCATTACATTAAAATTAATTATTTTATTCAAATACTTTACTAAACTAAAATTATATTTAATAAATAATTCAATTAAATTGAATTAATTTAATGAATTTAAAAATTAATAATATGTTTGAATTAAATAAAAATAAAATAAATATCATTTTTTGTCCATTTTTGTTGTAGCCTATTAAAATGAATTATTTTATTCATATATTTTACAAAACTAAAACTACATTTAATGAATTATTTAATTAAATTGAATTAATTTAAAAAAATAATTTAATTTAATTTTTTAAATTAAATAATTATTACTTTAGTTATTTAATTTAATTTAATTTAATTTATCTTTAATTAGTTAAATTTATATGAAATATATTTTATGAAATTATTTTTAATAAAAAGTATAATCAAATGAATTAAGTTAAAAATAAATAACATAATTTAATTTTTGAAGTTAACCGATAGTTGTTATTAATCTCATTATGTAATTAAGTTTATTTAATTAAATTATATTTATAGTATATATTATTTTAATTGAATTAAATTATTTTTCACAAATATTTTTTTTGAAAAGTGTTTGTTGAAAAATATTTTTGTGTTATCAAGATTGATTAAATTTGAAATTTAGTATTTGCTCTAACCTTTAGAAAATAATTACGTGTTTAATGGATTGTATTATCAACCTATTTAAATCTATTAATCTAAGAGGTATTATTTTATCTACCTAATTACATAGTTTAATGATTTTAATTGATTCAAACTTATTTAATTGGAATTTAATTAATTGGGCCTGTCAATTAGTTTGAGTAATCATTGCCACCTAGTAGTGCCTGGATTCACAAGGAAGAAAGGGTGACAGGATTAGAATGGTGTTATAGTATGCCAAAAAGATTTGGTTTGATAATGTCAGGTCTAGTTTACAATTTTAATTAATGTGCAACTCAACTTTTGCAATTATTTGTCCTTGGTTTGGTGGTGACTGTTAGAAAGGTTGGCATTAGAATTTGAATGGCATTGTTATCAAATTTTGTTTTTAAAGGAGATGGTGTTGATCTATTTTAGGGAGTGGGATGCAAAGTCCTTAATTGGCATAAATTTGGAACCAACAGTTGATGATAACTGCTATCTTTTGGTCCAAATTAAAGCTTATTTATCGAAAAAAAGAAGATAATAATAATAATAAATTTTGGAGCCCAAGTCAGTGACTTGTGGGAAATTGCATAATATGTATGAAGTTCGATGTAGTGATAATAGTGGAAAATAACTTTATCAATCTATACTAATATAAGCCAAATACTAGAGGTATTGCTGAAACCAAAAAATTATTAAAAATTTAATTTTGATGAAACTTTTTAGTTCCTAAAATACCTTTCAACCTTCCTTCAAATTAAAACGTTAATTAAATGATATAACTTTTAAAATTTAACCCAAATTAACTCATTTTACAAATTTTAAATTTTTAACTACTATATTATTTTACTTTTATACCTCTAATTAAATTACACAAATAACTTTTTTATAACTTTTATTAAAAATAAAAAATTTAACAAAAATCAAACTTTAAAAATTACCCCTAAACATGACATTTACAAATTTTAAATTTTTAATTACCACATTATTTTACTTTTATACTCACAATTAAATTGCACAATTGATTTTTTTGTAATTTGTATTGTATTTCAAATTTTACCAGTCACATTGTTTTACTTTTATATTCCTAATAAAATCACACCAATGAATTTTTTTTTATAATTTTTATTTTATTTAAAATAAAAACTTAATAAAAATTACACATGGTGTGACCACACTTAGTATTTACTTAGATTGAGTTTGGGAAGAAAAAAACTATAACTAGCTAATAGTTAACCGTTAAAAAGTTAGTTGCTAAAAATTTAATTTTTTTGTGGTTGAGAAGGAAAGAAAAATTAGTTTTTGTAGTAGTCTAATATTCTTCTCCTTCATAGTTTAAAAGATATTAAAAATATAAAGGATAAATATGATAATCTTACAAATAACAAATTAAGTAGGTTGAAGCTGAACTAGCTTGGCTGCGGAAACGCAAACTTAATATTTGAGTAGCCGCTGAAAAGGTAGTATTCTAAGCCATCATTATCCAAGCACAGGAAGCCAACATTTTTCAAAGTCGGGGACTTTAATTTGATGGGAGAACGAACATGATTTTGGGCCCCAGGATTTTTAATCAAACCAGTCAGTGTTCTAATCTGACAATTAAACCAGGTTTGTTTGGCAAAGGGAATACGGGATGGGTTCTTGGGCATGGATGCAAAAGCCCATTACAGAGCCCATCCCGTTGCAACAATGAACGCTTTGGGGTAGAGTTTCAATGGCGTCCCTTCAATTTAACGAAAGACTAGAAAGTCCCCAGCCACAAGGTGATAACAACTTCAAATAAAAATCAAGGCTATTCAAGGGTTGCATTTGACAATATAAGATCTTGTGTACTGAAATTTAGGTATGCCGCTTCCGGCAAACTTTAGAAGGGTGAGAACATGGAACGCTGTGAATGACATGGTGCACAAGAGCATTGCCGTATGGAAAGGTAGAAAAACCTATCATTTGGGGTGAACTCACACTCTATCCAACCTTCCTCTATACTATATGTAAATTGAAAAAA
>QLOD02000017.1:21366677-21391121 GCA_003260245.2 Sideroxylon spinosum | reverse complement strand
TCATTCAATACACTGAAAATACTTAATAGATTATTTTAAAGGAGAATGTAGACTTCTTCAAACTGCCAAAAAAAAATTAGAGAAAGAAAAAATGAAAAAAAAGGTGACAATTATCGTAACTATAAAATTGTGAACGGTATGTTGGTAATACTGGTCCGACGGCTTTATTTTTTCTAAAAAAAAATGTTATAGAATTTAAAAAAAAAAAAAAAGAGAAAATTATGGGGTTGTTTGGATAGCAAATAAAAAAAAATTGTTGTAAAAGTAACACCAATAAAACTTGATTGAGAAAATTTGAAAAAATTAATAAAATTAGAATTTTTTTTGATATTATTTGGGTAAAACAAAAGCGTGCAAAATTGGAATTTTGCTAACTTTGGAAACCAAGTTATCACATGTCACTATTTTTGAGTATTGAGTGTTTAATGAAAGTTAAATAGGGAGTGGCAAACATTGCTTGGTATTACTTGGCGATGCCAACTCAATAACTATGGTTATGAGTCATTGAATTAAAATCTAATGATTCATGCACGTTTACAGATTTTTTGAATGAAAAATATATGAATCTATTTAGCCATTAGATTTTATTCCAACGGCTCTCGATCTTGATGTGCTAATCGCTAAGCGATGCCAGCACTTCCAAATTGTAAAAGTTGTTAAAAGTTGAAAAAGTCAAAAAAAAAAAAATTTTCCAACTTGATAAACTAAACACCCTGTAATTATATGAGAAAATAAAAATTAAACAATATGATAATGGTATTGTTATAATTAAAATATACTTTGGCCATTTTATTACTTTCAAGCGATCCTATGTTTCTCTGCTAATCTTAATTATTATTTTTTCTTTTGACAAATATTTTAGTCTTATAACATTTATTTTAAACCATTATCTCTGTGTTTCTCTCTCTCTCTCTCTCAAGTCCCAATCAAAGGAATGGTACCGGGAAAATTCCTGCATTGAATAAAGTAGGTGGAATTTGTTGACAACAGGTAAATTCCACTCCATGCAACGTGGTGCGTGCTCAATAGTTTCCATCCATCCAAATTGACTACCAGCAAACAGAAGATATTCGATATATATATATATATGAATCGTGATGCATGCAGGTTAATTTCTTGTAAATACTGTGCTTTAGCTAATTTTAAATATTGATTTCCAAGTAATCATAACAGCTTGTTAATTGTATAAAAATTGTGTAGAGATATTCGTAGGTAGCTTGTGATGAAGGCAAATTTAAAGTTATGAAATTGTTTACCTTGTGATTAATTAATTAATTAATTGACGTAGACAATTAGACATTAGGTAGATAACTAAACTAGCTTTGCCTTGACTGTCCAATATTGATAGATTTGACAAGGGAGTTTGAGTCATCCATATTAATTCCATCTACTTGCCTACTACTAATTTTCCATGCAAGTTGCATAAACGTCCTTATACATCCATGTATTGTATTATTAGAGCAACATAAATAGTCGATGAATTCATAAAATTAAAAAAATTAGGTAAAATGTTTTTATTAATATACTTAGTAATATTACTCATAATTGAAAAGATGTGTATAAGTTATTTTTAAATTTTTATAAGTTATTTAAATAATTTTTATCTTTTTATTATCTTACTTTTTAAATGCTTTTTAATTATTCACTACTTTTATAATTTTTTTATTTTATTTAAATGGTCTTTACTCTCTACTTAAGTACCTTTAATTAATAATTACATATTATTTATCATTTGAAATAATTTTTGAATTTATTTTATATACAATAAAAAATTAACTAAAGGTACATGTAACGTGTACGTCATTTCTACTTTACAAACAAGAGATGAAAATGAATATTACATCTATTGAAGGTGATTCACCACTGTGTAATCCAATCCTGTTTCGGAACCAAAAAATTAATAATTTGAAGAATCAATAGTTATCCCTCATATGGCAACCAAAAGCAAACCTAGTGTTAGTAATTTTGTTTGAATATTTTTAATCAAGCGCAATAAATTTTCTATTTTTAAATAAATTGGGTTGAATTCAAATTTGGATAAAATGAATACGATAACCCTATACAGATTCATTATTTTAGGCTAGTGTACACCCAAGTAATTAATGAGGTGATGGTTAATTAATATGGGCCTGTTGAACCATTGAGCCGACTACTGTGGTTAGGATTTTATTCAAATATAAGTTAGGTCCACTCTCTTGCCTAACATCTACAATTTTTTATGAAGAAGATCATAGCCATCATATATAAGTTAATTTTGTTTCATCTTCATTAAATAAGATAGTGGAACAAACATGTATGTTTATTGTGTCTGTTGATTTGTATTCATATATTCACATATTATACTTACATGTGGTATATCAGAGTTTAAATATACACTACAAGAAATGTAAGCTTTGTTGAACAAAAAATTGGTTGTGAAAGCTTCTTGTTTGGCTAGTAAAAACTATCTATGATAAAACCCATTTGGTCCGAATGCTCCGTCTACGAAACCTTTTGGCTATCATAGTCGTTGAAGTGGTATTTTTGGTAACAACTTTTATTTGTCCTCGTGATACTTATGTGATCACTTTATTTGTATTTAATGCTTTTTTGAGTGATCATAATGTTGGTTGCTATATGCCTACTAGGCTTATCCTTAATGCTTGTTTGAGTAACCAAATTGTTTAGCCATCGTTGGTAGTTAATAAATTTTGAAACATCCCCATAAGCATCACAACATCAAGTTTCATCACATAGTAATATGTCAAAAATAAAAAATAAAAATTAATATAAATTTAAGAATAATTAAAACATACATAATGCGCGCAAAATATTTAAAATAAAAAATATAAAAAAAGACAAGAGCTTCTCAAGATTGGTGGAACAAGGTTAAAGTTACAATATTGCGCAGAACTCCTACCAAATATTAATACTCTACAAACATCCTACCAGAACATGGATGCTTAACAAGCCTCATATGCCAACATGGATGCCCAGCAAGGTTCCTACTAGATTGAAAGAAATTCAAGGTACCAAACGAACAACCAAAGGAAGAATAACAAAGCATTAAAACCTAGAAAGCCCCATGGTAAGCTAGTGGCTTCATCAAACCTTCAAGTGGTAGCAAACATTACACCAAAGCAACTGCCAATCAAGACCGGCCATAAACACCCCAATTGTAAGCCATCATTCCACATTAGGAAACTAATACCGAAGTAGAAAATAACCCAGCAACAAAACATGCCATATGCAACAGCCACTTCAAACATAACCCAAATTCTTGATAGCAAACGAAAAACATACGACTGGATTCACAAAACCAAAATAGCAACTAGAGTTGCTAAATCGAAATGAAGCAGTACATAACCATATCATCAATATAAAATGCAGCGGAATACACAGTATAGATCATCCAAATGTAATAGCATAGCACAACGACAAATCAGAATACCAACATAAACACAAACTAAAATCTCATCACAAATGCAACTCAAAACGGAGTTATGCACATTATTCTCCAAAAATGTAGAGAACTAGCATTATTAATTCTAGCAGAACATTAGTCACAAACCAACCGTGGGAGAGTATTAAATCTATAAAACATAAAGAAGGTTCCGGAATTGGAAAGCGTAGCAAAACCAATCGGCATTAACTACCATAACTAATGTTAAAATATTAGTGCATAAGATAAAACTATAAGTAAATAAAATTTCCAAATACAATGTAGTAGCCACATATCTATAGAGAATTGAAGAGGCAGACTCAATGTCATGAATGATAAGAACTTTTCAAACTACTATCAAAATACTTATTAAGTACCAATGAATCATTGCTTACCAAAAATTAAGTGAAGAGTTCCTTCCATTAAAACCATTGCCCCAACACATCATTATAAAATTTATTTGAACCTTTATCGTTTTCTCCGTCTCCTCAAACCTTTTTCCTTGTTTACAAAGTGCTCCATGTTGTATTTCTATTGTAAATTGCTATGTTTGAACTAGTTCTTTCAGGTTGTCCACCTCTAATAGCAATATATGGATATGGGATTGAGCATGTGCATAAGACTTTGTTATACCCTTTACAGAGGATGATGGTTTTAGCCCACGATCAAATCCTTTCAAACTATGGTGATCTTTTCCCTAATATTTGTTGAGAAATTTGCCTCTTCACTAATAGACAAATTTTTTTAGTCAGAGTCCTCCTCCTAATAGAAAAAAATTAAAACATATATAAGTTAAAGTAATATATCAAGCAACCAAATTATTTAATGTAAGAGCAAGCAATTAAAATGGACACGATGTATAACCCAAACCAATTTTATTTACTTGCATGTAATTTACCACACATAGGATTTATCTAATCATTTTGTCTTTTCACTCCAATTTGACTTCTCAAAGAAATCCACTATACGAGTATAGCTCCCTTTGTCATTGCTTGAGAAGCAATTCACTATAGCAAATATACATAGCCACAATAACTTAAGCTAATAAAAATACAACTACCTCAATGTACATGATAGCCAGGAAAACAATAGAACCCACTGTGTGGTTATATGCTACTTTAGAACGATTTTCCTTATTTCTCTTTGATTTTTTCAAAAAAAAAAAATCACACTTAGTTAAGTCCAATTTGAAATATAATAACAATCCAAATAGAGAAGTAAGGACTTACTTTATGCTCTTCAGTAGTCCAAACTTGGTCAATCATATATTTCCAATCTTCTAGACTAACATGGCTATATGGTGCATTATAAAGGTTAATACCTACATCTACCTTCTTTAGTTAGTTTTTGTACAAATTACAACATCAATTTTTATACATGTAGTAACAATTCTCATCGATTACTACCCTCACACATGGCTTTGTGTGATATCCTTCCATGTCATACTTAGTCTGTATTATAAAGAGTTCAAAGCAAATTAGTTTCATGTAAATAAAATATTTTTGAACAATTTTTACTGTCACATGTTTCATAGTAATTACCTTAGAAACCTTAATGATGGACTCCCTAAGTGTTCTCAGGTATCTTGTACCAAGAAGCAAACTGCAATAGTGCAAAATGTCTTATATGAAATCCTAATTTGGAAAACTTTGGGGCATTATACCCAACTGAAATCCTAATATGCTCTGGAACTTGGACAAATAGTTTGATGCCTTCATTGGATTTGAGCATTTGGTGGTATTATTGCCTATAGTCTCACCGTAAACTATTTTTGATGACAACTTACCAAGAAAAATAAAAGTAAGATCAACAAATACAAGTCTTTAACTGTATAATATCTAAGTCCAAAACTCACCAACACTAATATCAGGTGCTTGTGAACTATATGCCAATGCATTAAAAGCAAGGAAGTAATGTTACTAATAGCAATAATAAAATCATTGTGTACAGATATGAAAATATGCAAATGAAAAGCAACAGGGACCTAAAAATGTAACTTACAACCCAAGTTTCTCTACATTAGTATCATAATCATTATAACTATGGAATTATTCTTCTTCTTCTTCGCAAATTAGCAATCGTATAATCCATACTTAAGTTAAGTGAACCACAACCATTAAAATGATTAGAGACTTTAGTGCAATTTGGAGTGGCAACCTTTCTTATAATCTCTTCTTGGTTGATGTTGAGAATATATAAAACTAGATTCCATTTTTTTCCCTCCAATTTTTGAAATTATACAAGTATGCACATAATGTGGTAAACTCTTTATCCAGCTTCTCTAGCTATATTCTCTTTATTTTTTTTTAAATATACAAGAAAAGCTATAAAAATAATTATCAACTTGAATATATGGATTCACTAGCCTCCAAAAACTCAACATTAGGACTCTTAAAATGATGAAGTTTAGACACAAAAGAATGCAATTTATCCTCTAAAAACTCTAAGTATGATAAGATCACTTACTCATTCTAGATGTGTGTTCATTACTGGCATCATTCTCTTCAAAAATGATTACGGAATAATCTATGTGGTCTAGTTCCCTAGACATTTCGTAAGTTTTGATTTTTTGGCATTTTCATGTACCTAAAATAATAAACCTACACACACCAAAATTGCTTGACTATAAATTAGATCATTGGCATCATTCTCCTCAAAAAGGTTGAACTTGCTATTCTTTCACCAACCCGAGTGTTTTGTTAAGTGTAGTGACATGGTGGAACTGCTGACTCCAACTACACCCAAAGTTGAACTACCTAAGTTGAACGTTAATTTATAGACAAAATAATATTACATGAGAGCCATGTCAACACCTGATGATACTTTGGGCTAGTAATTCATTGTTTTTTCATCTAATTCAATTAAGACTCCTTTCGCAATTAAAAATATTTTTACCTCATGGTAGATGCTACAAGAAGCTTAATGTATTTTGAGAAGACAATACAACATCTACTATAATATAAATATATGTGACCATTCATGCTACAAGACAATTGCTTGCAAACATCATATGAATTAAATTACACAAACAGCATACTGGTTCACCATTTTAGTTACTTCCAACCAAGAAAATTCCTCTTGAAGTTTTGAAAATAAATGTCCTATCGAAAATGCAAGCAAAGTCAAAATGGGTTTTCAATTTCTTTATTATCCCCTCAAATGCATCAAAATCTACCACAAAAAAATAGAGAAAAAAATCAATGTTCACGTCAAAATATTTCTTTTTTTTTTCTGTGATAAATCAAAATCAAAAACAAATAACCGTAGCAACAAAAATCAATCCAAATGTAAAATCAAAGCAATTAGTAGGAAGTGTTCAGGTAACTTACAACTTTGCATATGCACGAATCTGAAACTCTACATGTACATTCTTGATTGAACCTCCCTCATAGACCACCCGAGGGTTTCACACACAACAAACACAAGCAGTTAGTTTCAATAGCAATGGAAAAAAAAATAAAAAACCGAAAAATTATAGTAAGAACAAAGCTGAAGCCGCTGAACAAACTTGAAGTTGCAGTAAGTATGCTTAAGCACTTGTGTGAAATGGGTTGACATGTTAGAAACAGAAAGTTGTGTCCTTTCCGTGACCATAGATTTGGTTACAAAATTAAACCCAAGAGAGATACAACATCTTTTACCTCACACTTCTTTTAGCAACTGTGAATTTAGTCCCATTAAACTACAATTTAGTCACTGATTTGTTTTTATATTTTACCAATCTTTTCATCATTTCATTAATTCACACCAACGTAATCAACAACCACCCCTTCATTGAAGAGGATAGTAGTGAAACCAAGCCCTGATCCAATCCCTAGTTTGGTCACTAAATTTTATCTAAAATTTTAGTTTCAATTTTGTTTGATTTCACTTTCATTTGGTCTTGTTTTGCTTCAAATTTTAAAACATTATTTGGCAAAACCATATGTTGTTTTTTTGTACACAAAATTCCGTTTAGCAATTCTTCAGAGGTTAATTTAGTTTCTTCTTTAGCTTAATACAGCCCATCAATTTTATAACCACAATGCAGGATAAATAGCTAGATTTGAACATTAAATTTATTTTCTTTGAGATTTGTACCTTCTTTAAGTTTTGTCATAGGATGTTATGAATTTAGGTGTAAGTGAGCCATATATGCTCTTCCATAATTATTCTCTATAGATGCAATCATCTCACACCAAAAAGAAAAAAAAAAAACAAAATAAAATAAAAATAAAAGAAGATAGCACCATCAATGCTTCAAGTATGGTTTTTTGTTATAGCCCCAGCCGTTAGTGGAAGTTTTTGATTTTCGAAAAATTCTAATTATTTTTATTTTATGTTTAGATTTTAAAAATATTTTATATAACATTTGAACATTGTCTGGTATTTATTTAGATATATTTTATGTTTAATTTTGTATTTTTCCAAAAACTATGCATCCTTTTCTAATGAAGGTTTATAGATAATTATTTTTTGATCTTCTGAACTTGTTAGTAATGTGAACTCTCAACAATTAGACTTCAAAACATGTATATTCTCATCCACTAGTCGTTTTAGAGGCCTCAACTTTTTATTTTTTGTTAAATAATGCAACAAATTATTTTATGTAAATTTCTGGCAATATATTTGAGATCACAAAGTATATTTAGTTAGCACCCATAGGGATGTAAATACTAGCATATTACTAAGCTAAGCATAACACAGAACAATTTTATATAAAATAATATCATAACAAGGTTTTACGTTGAAAAAGGAGTTACAGCCTCGACGGTTACATTCATTGAGATCAAATTTCCTTATATAAGGTAAGTGACTAAGTCCATTATGTTATTACAAGCAAATACCTACCCAAAGGATGTTATCGTATGCAGTAATGACAAGGATATTATTCATTAACTGATTTGAGAGTACCTAAGTTTTTGAAATGTTTATCTAACCAAAAGGGGATTGTTTTTCAAATGCTTTGGCATTCTCATATGGCAGTTGATTGAAAAAGACCTCATAGCATGTTACACTCTCTACTCAAAGGAAAGACGATAATGATGCATACAGAAACCCCTATTATTTATATTTATTATAAATTATTGCACTCTATTTTACTAATATATTGTCCTTTTTTTGTCAAATAGTTTCTTTTATAGTTAACAATAGCAATACCACTATTATGATATTAAACGGTCCCAATTTTATGAAACAAAAGCAAGATATAGAATTTCCTTTGGGAATTATTGATCTTGACTTAGCCTTGAGAACAACTGAGTTGTTGCACTTACTACTACTAACACTAATTCAGAGAACAATCTTTATTCAAAATGGGAGAGATCAAATTGACTTGTCCTCATCGCCACTACAACCAAAGACCAGTAATCCTACGGAGTTTTTTTTTATGCCATAGGACGAAGATACCTTGTATCCAGTAAGGTTGAAGTTGGAGCCCTAATGAATGAACTCCCGAGTTTAAGGTATGATAGCCAGAGTGGGAAAGAGCACATCTTAAAACTTGTTTACTTTCAGTCTAGACTCAAATGTCTAAGTATAACCCTACCAGATGATTTCCTTATCCATCTGTCTCCCATTACCCTTACACCATAGTTCAGCTAAATTAAAACCTTCTATAACACCCGAAATTAATCTTGGATTGTTAATGATCTTATTGCCAAGTGTGTGTTAGAAGTGGAAAAATTAAAGATAGAGAAAACTAAGTCTTTTCTATTTGTTTCTCATTCTAAAGCTAAACTTGGACGAGGTAAATGAGATAAGAAAAACTATAAAAAGCCAACGATAATACTCCTCATAATGGTCAAGACAATAAAGGGTATAACAAATGAAATGGTGAGACTACCAATTCTATGGCTCCAAATGTTATCATAAAGAAGGTCATGGGATGTTTTTTCTGTAAGAAAGAGAAAAAGAAACAAGAATGAGGTAACCCACTAGCTTTTGTTTGCTTTAAATCTAATTTATTTAATGTCCCATTAAATTCTTAATGGATTTTAGTGGTTTAACTGTTTATGTTGGTCTGTCCTTACAAGGATTCAAAAAGAAGTAACCAGCTCTAAATAATATGTAAAAATTAAACCCCCAAGTGCAGTGGTGTGCGACGTAGCTTTAATTTTGTAAAATCGAGATCATATCCACAGGGAACCTAACATAATAGTTTCTAAGTTTCAATAGGCGTATTTAATCTACTACTCAATTCAAAGTGAAGTGGTTTCAAGTGTTTGAGTGGATAATTTTCTTAGTTCAATAATAAACTTAACTTTTCAATTGAAACAAATTAACTAAATAGAATTATTTCTAAATGTTAAACCCTTAAAATACAATAAGTAAAACCAATTAAATCATGAAGTCAATATTAAATAGAACTAAAAACAGTGAAGTGATTCAAAGCAAGATAGAGATTAATTAAATAAAATCCTTGATTCAACTTACGATTCTGGGTGGATTCACTAGTTCACAATCCGATATAACTCTAAAAAAAATTTAAAATTCATGTAAGGAAAAGATAAATCAGGAAATATTCACTTGAAAGCACTTAAAGTCCAAAAACACAATTTGATATTCACGTTGAAGATTATAAAATCGGATGATTTTCTTTAATAATATTTGGTTCAAACCTTATTTATTTATTTTAAAAATATAAAAAAAAGTTTTAATCCAAAAATCTTTATCAGTGATTACGTAGAATGTGATCAAGAATCATCATTTTCGAAAGCTTTTGAAATAAATAAGATGAAATCTGAAAGCTATAGATCTTTACATGTCTGTTTTCACATAACACACATAGACCTATGCACATCATATTGTTTATAATGATCCACCACCCCTTAATTTGTTGAATCAAGAGTAAGGGATTTAGACTAACATTACTTTTACATGAATGAAATATATAACAATAGAAAATAAATAAGAAAGAAAATTCATTAAATTAAAGTAAAAACAAGAGTATTGTACTTTGAAGGAACGTTAGAACGAAATCTACGAATAATGAATATAGCAATCACTTTAAAAACTAAACTAAAACCTCTCAAAAGTATTCTAGAATTCTGAAAATAATTTATTTAAAAGCGTATTGCTACGGCCATCAAACCAATATATTTATAGCTAAAAACGAAGCCCTAAACTCGAAAAAAAATCTATTCACACTGACCGTAGGTGTTTGAACTGCCTGAGTGGGTATTCAGACAACAGTAAGGTTCATGATTCATTTTTTGTCTTTTTTTTTGTTCTCCAATTATGTCTTTGCTCTAGTCCAGACCAATTGTTGGGGTGTCCAGACCGGAGGGACTACTTTTTCATCTTCAACATCGCTTGTCTCAATGACTTCCGTCTTTTCACTGCATTTTGGAAACAATCACATAGTAAAGATTAGAAGTAACCAAAAACTGTAAAATTATTAAACAAATGGATGAATTACAATCTAATTTTTAGGTTTGTCATTACACAGTTCAAGTGTAATCACACCACCCAACTTAAGCATTGCGAGTCTCTAACAATGACATAATTGAAATGAACTAACACGCTATCCTATTTTTCTTTTCATTGGAAACATGGTTGCACTTAGTGATGTGCAACAAGCCTTCTAAATCCCTAGGTTCTCTTTGATGGACGAGTTAAGTCTTGTGAGGTTTGTAGTGAATTCACCCACAAAATTCTTACACTAGTTTAATGAATAGTAAAACTCAATCCAATAACTCCTAATTCAATTTAAATATGAAACAAGTAACAAAATCCAAAAATCACATACCATATCTAACCCACCAAACTTTTCAACCATTTAATTACAAGTGTACCATTTCATGTTATTCATTCAAACTAGCTACCCTGTATACGCAAAAGACTACGAGTTCAACCTCAAACCTCACTGGATGTTTCACTCGTCAAATGAATTCACACAAATAAGGGTTACTATCATGGTTCATGAAGGGGTATAATGTCAAAGTTTATGCATGGAACCCAAATAAGACATGAATCAGTAAGAATTAGAACATATATGTGAAGGTTTATAGCTTCATGAAGAAATGTATTGATGCATATGCAAAATCACTAAGTTCAAACACACAATCTAGATCAATACTCTTATAAATGCCTTCACCTTAAGTCCATTAGAACTTTCAAAAGGTTGCAACATGGCTGATGAGTTTGGGGTTACCAAATGAAAGATAAGGAATTCCAAATGCATGTTTTGAGATTTAGAAGTCAATACACTATATCTCCTTCCCCATTTTGCCAACCTTCTTCTTTGTTTCTCTTTTATTTCTCCTTTATTATTCATTCCACAACTAGAAACCAAGACTTCAACTAAACTAATTCTGTCTTTATTTATTTGGGACTAAAAAATATTGAATTCTTAATGTGCTATCCCTACTTTTTTTTTTTTTTTTTTAAATAAGAATAGAATTCATTCCACATAACCACCTCTTCATAGTCACCCTATATCCCCTTGTGCACTGATTTTCCCAGAACATGCAAGGGTTATGTTTTTTCTACATATTTAAGGCTAAAGTGATAGTTAAGTGGCTAAAACAAGAAATATTTTTCAACTTTTTATTCAATACCTTCAAGTTGGCTCCCATGAAGATGTAAACAAGAAAAGGTTATAGACTTAAAGCAAACAAACATAGAACTAACATCACTCCAAAGATTAATAGTATTTTTCAAAATTATTGATCAAATCATATATATAAAACATTCAATACCAAAGCAAAGTAATGTAATGAAGCTATATGAAAGAACTGAATTGAAAGAATTCGATTTAGAATATTGTAATGCAAGCTCTCAAGAATAAACAATAAGGCTCAAAAGCTCACAAGATATGGTTCCTTCAGATCTCCACCTATTTCTTGGTATACTTGAATAACTAATTTTCATGAATTTTAATCCACAATACACTACAATTCGATGGTCTTAAGTGATAATTTTTTAATGCATTACTAACTTTTATACTCAATTTGAATTAAGTGCCTTATTCTAGATTGAATTCAATTCATTCATTATTGTCATGATTAATACCAACATTAAACCAATCACTAAACACATGCAAAGGCCATTCATTTAGAGTTAAAATTGGCGTGTCAAAATTAAATCATCATGTAACCTTTCCCCCCAAACTAAAGTTACACATTGTCCTCAATGTGTTCAAAATGCATAAGTGAGAGTACGTGTAGGTGCATGATGAATGATTAAAGCTGTGTAAGAACTAGGCATATGTCATGTCTCCCTTCTCCTACCCTAGACTAGCTATAAGAAAGACTATGAAATAGAGGGGCATGAAAAAGATAAAAATAAAAAATAAGCAAAAAAATATAAAAAGGTTAAATATTACCTCATGTTAGAATAGAACTCATCTAAACAATGCATCATAATGTCGAAAGAACCTCAAATGGTTTCGAGGCCTCATTCTTAGAGTCAGAAGTAGGAAGAGAAGTGCCACCAATATCTTTATCCTCATCAATGTCAGAGGTCTAAGGAGAATCATCGTCATAATCATTGTACTCATTAAAGTTAGTGTCAGGATTAGGAATATCTTCGATGTGTGGCATGTCATCATAGTCAGAGTAGAAAATATCCTCCAAAGCTAGAATGGATTCATTATTAGTGTCTAGGGTAGGTGCATCAGGCCACTCAATAGCTATGTCAACCGCTACTTATTCCATTTGAACTAATATTTAAAGATCAACCTCATCCCATCCTTATTCTTCAAAAAATGATGTGGTGCTATTAGAAACAAATAAGGGTAATGAAATGGTAGATGAAGAGGGATACCCTATTCAAATGAGTGATCGGGGCACTCATCTAAATCAATCTCTCAACTATCAGTCTCACTATCATACTTTGAATTAGTTAAATAAACTTCACTCTCTCGCTTGCTAGGTGTAGGCTCAGTATTATTAGTCATAATGAACTTGTGCTTTACATTAAATTCAAAGCAAACTCAATAAGTTGTTTAATAACATGTTACCAACCATGAAGCATGTGTAAGAGACCATAAAAGGAAAAGAAACAAACAAAAATAAAAATAACAAAAGGCATAAAGAAAAGATGAGTTTTAGATTATAATATATTATTAAATTGTACAATCTAAACTCAAAACATATACAAGAAAAAATGGAAGTTTTAGGATTACAAAATAGAACATCAGCTCAAATTCTTAAACTCTCAAAATAACTATAAGATCCCAAAATAAAGACAAAAGAAGATATTTAAATCACCGTAGGAGAGGAAAAGGATGATGGGCAATAGGGGGATGAGGGCAGCTTAGAAATAATCTAAAATACTCTGGAGGAAGTGATCATGCTTTTACCAGATTTGTTAAATCTAAAGAATGCTCTGTCGGTCATCTTCTTGATTCTGCTTCAAATGGCTTACCCTCTTTGCCAAATCTCCCAATGCTGATTGGTGTCTTGAATAATATTAGGTAATTCAGCATTGGATACTTCTTTATCTTCTTCATCTTGAGCCCATGAGCTATTCCCTTCCTCCACTAATGCTAGCTCAGTCTTTCTCTTCTTAATTCTCATAAGTGCCCCTAGGATTTAGAGTAGGATGTGTAGTTGAATGGCTGAAGACATATGGGCAAAGGAAGATCAACTGAGATATGGGCACTTTTTCTTCTAAATATCTTAGTCAGAGCACCCCCAAATGGAAGGTCGGTCTGAGCTCTCAGTTGCTCGCATGTATACACTACTTGGTGCCACATATAAAGAAAGTAGATCTATCATAACACCAATTCCAATAGTGTATATAGGCTTGGCACGTAAGGGGGCTACAGTCTGAGTTACGGTTCGAAGGTAAAAGGTTTGTGTAGGAAAACATATAAAAGTGCCCAGTATTTGTTATTCAAAGTAAAGACTGGCTTTCTAACCTCCCCAGTCCATTCCTACCCTCCATAAGGATTTCAGAAGCTATTGTGGCCAAAGGTGGTGTGTCTTCTTAAAGGTAAAAGAATTCTAGGTTTTATACACGAAGGAGTTGAAAAACTTGTACAAAGTCATCCGGTGTGAGAATTATGTCAGCGTCTCGAACCCAACTGATTATCCTCCCACGCCCTCATCTTCTAATGATGGAATCTTCTTTGATATTGGCAAAGAACTCCTTAACAACCTCTACGAAACATCTCAAATGAAATCTAATTAACTGAGGCCACTGTCGTCCTTCAAAATTGTACTAAAGGAGAAACTCCTCACCATTGAATTGATCTATCTGTTAGTAGCGCTCAATCACCACTTGTTTACACACCCAAATATCATTATGTTTGGTCTGAACTTGTTTTTTCCAAAACTGATCTCTATCATCTAATTGCCTATTAACTGTATGTTTCACTAGTGGTCCCATGGCACACTACACATATAAGAGGAGAAATATTTGTTGAAATTCAAAAATCAACAACCCCTATGTCCACACAAATTCAGTGGCCCAAAATTAACAACCCCTATGTCCACACAAATTCAACTTGATAACAAAAACAATGAAATAATTTTTCTATAGCTATGGAATTCCAGGAATAAACATATGTGGAAAACTAACTATAAAAACTGTACACACTTGAGCCTCCCATAGAAAACAAGTATTCACATAGAAAACACTAAAATGAGGAACACCCTGGATCTCACAATCAGATCTAGGTTAATATTCAATTGTCAACACAAATGAATTGAAAAAAAAAACATACCAAACGATTTATTTATTCATTTATTTTTTCTTTGAAAAGATGTTGACTTCCTAGAGTGTACCAGCATGACCTTACAAGCAGGTCCATTACAATGTATTCAAGGCCTCACAATTGGGCCTAGAAAATTCAACTAAATTGAAGTGTGTAGACCACACAGTCGGGTCTACAACATTAAGTATATAGAATTAAGAATTGGACGGAAAGAGCTGTAAGCAGAAGAAACCCGCAGAGGTGGTCAAAGTATCCAAAAGAATATTTATAATCTAAGGGAAAAAAAGGCATAAAGGTGTCAATGTATTTACAAAATTAAGCTGGATGACACCTAAAATCAAAATTAGGGCTATAACTCAAAGAACCAAACCCAGGGCTTAAGGATGGAGAAGATGACTTACCGAATTCAAGGAGGAAAGATTTGGAGTGTGGAAAGCCTTAAATTCAACTTGAAAATCTAGGTAGAAGAATTTCTTGGATGATTTCAGCTCCAGTTACTGAGATTTGGGAATTGTATAAAGAATTTTGAGTAAAATTTTGAATTGAAAACCTTTTAAAACCCATTGTCAAGTCCCAATGTTCGGAGCACCCATAGGTGTCCAGACAGTAAAGAGGAAGAGGCTTTTAAATGCTAATGGTTAGCTTTTTTTGTTCAAACCACCTGATCAAGGTGTTTGGACCAAAGGAAAAATGTTTAGGATTTTTGAATTTTTGATATTTCTAGTAGTTAATCAAGGTGTCTAGACCATGTTACAGAAAACAGAAGAAAAGAAAAATGAAAGAAATAAAGCAAAAAAAAAAAAAAAACTTTGGAATACTATCCAAGTATAATAGCACATAGTTCGAACTAAGAGATAGAAATTGATGTTACAACTACTTGTGCTACTATATTACATACAACATTTGGGAATCAATTGAGAATCATTCATATTGTAGGGGATCTAAAAGATCCCGAGATTCAATGACCCCAAGGAAATTCTCAAGATAGGATTTAGTCAGTATCTATTCACTTTGAAGTGATTCTTATTCTTCGGATTTTCTATTTGAATTACACCATATTCAGAAACACTTTTCACTATATATGGGCCAATCCATTTAGATTGTAATTTCTTGGGAGCAGATGAAGTCGTGAACGAAAAGAAATACTTTTTGACCCTATTGAAATGAACTTCAAGCAATATGTTCATTATGTACTTTCTTTATCTTTTTTTTTTTTTTAAATTTGTGCATTTTCACATTCTTTACTTCCCAATTCAACCATTTTTGTAATCTGAATTTTTTATCGTGTAATTTGGGCTCATCAATATTAGTGTTGAATTATTTAATAACCTAATAGGCTTTATGTTTTAATTCAACTAGAAGATGGCATGGTTTTCCATAAACTAATCGATACAGAGACATCCCTAGGATTGTTTTGTATGCTGTATGATATGCCCATAGGGAATCAATTAAACAAAGTGACCAATCCTTATGGTTAGGATTAACGGTTTTCTCAAGAATTTGCTTAATTTATCTATTAGCAAACTCTACTTGGCCACTTGTTTGTGGGTGATATGGTGTGCTAACCTTGAGAACCACACCATATTTAAGCTATAATGTACCTATAGGATGATTGCAAAAATATTTTCCTCTATCAATTATAACTACTCGAGGCATCTCAAAACGCGAGAATATATTCTCATGGAAGAATTTAAGCACAACTTTATGATCATTTATTCTCATGGCTATTGTTTCAACCCATTTTAAAACATAATCAACCCCTACTAAGATATATTCGTAACCAAATAAAACTAGAAAGAGGCCCATGAAGTCAATTCCTCAACAATCAAATACTTCTAAAACAAGAATAGGGGAAAGAGGCATCATATTTCTACGAGTTAGGCTTCTTAATCTTTGGCATCTATCACATGTGGTGCAAAATTGATGAACTTTGAACAAAGTGGGCCATTAGATTCTATACTCGACAATTCTAGCTATTGTTTTGTTCGTGAAAAAATGGCCACCACAAGCTTATGTATGATAGAATTCGAATATGCTTGGTACTTCCTATTCTGGAATATAACGTCGAATTACTTGGTCTGGATAGTATTTAAACAAATAAAGATCCTCCTGAAAGAATACTCGAACATTACACCAAAATTTCTTCTTATCTTTAATACTCTATCCACTTGAGATTTGTCCGGTCACTAAATAATTGGCAATATCAGCATACCACAAAGAATTGGCAGCCATTATTGCTGCTACATTAAATAATTATTCATTTGGGAGCTATCTTTTATTTAAATTTCATCTTTTAAATAAGCTTTTACCAGTAAATGTAATAAGTGATCAGCTACAACGTTTTCAACACCCTTTTTATCTCTAATTTCAAGTTCAAATTCTTGTAATAGTAATATCCAACAAATTAACCTTGGCCTGGCTTCTTGTTTGGTCAATAGGTATTTAAAAACAGAACAATCGTTATATACTATGACTATTGAGCCAATAACATAAGAGCGACACTTCTCAAGGGAAAAGACAACTGCTAACACTTCATTTTCAGTGTTTTAATTACATAATTAATAACATACGTTTTCTTATCTTTTCTTTACCCTAACATAGCACTACTAGCATAGTCACTTGCATCACATATAAGCTCAAATAAAAATAACCAGTCAGAGGATTAAATAATAGGTGTTGTAGTTAAGCATCCCTTAAGTTCATCGAATGCGTCTTAACATTACACTATCCATTCAAAAGCTTCATCTTGTACCAATAAATGGCACAATGATTTTCAAATTTTACTAAATGATTGAATGAAACACTGATAAAATCCAGCGTGCCTCAAGAATGATTTAATATCTTTAATAGATTGTGGAGGGGGAATTTTTTGAATTAATTCTACTTTAGCTTGATCCACTTGGATGCCATCTTTGGAAAAAAAATATATGTCCCAAAACAACCCCTTTTGTCACCATAAAGTGACACTTTTCCCAATTAAGGACTAGATTTTTCTCTTCACATCATGTTAAAACTATATCAAGATTCTTTAAGCACTGCTCAAAAGAATTACCATAAACTAGAGAAATTATCCTTAAAAATTTCTACAATTTCTTCTACAATTTCAGTAACCATACTAACCATGCAGTCCTAAAATATAACAAGGGCATTGCACAAGACAAATGACATCCTTTGATATGCAAAAGTGCCAAAAGGATAAGTAAAAGTAGTTTTATATGTATGCCCAGTTACCCTTTCTAATACTTGATCTAGAAATGAAAGAGGAAAGTGATCTTTTCTTGTCAATCTATTGAGTTTTCTATAATCAATGCATACTCTCCAACTAGTTTAAATTCAAGTTGGAACCAACTTGTTATTCTCATTCTAAACCACTATAACACTGATTTCTTTGGACCTACTTGCATAGGGCTCACCCATTTAGAATCCAAGATTAGGTAATGATTTCTACTTCTGCTCTTACAACTTCTTTCATGTTCAGATTGAGTCTTCTTTAAATTTAACAAACTAGTTTGGAATCCTCTTCCAAATATATTCAATGTGTACAAAGGAGTAGACTAATTCCAGTTAAACTAGCCACAGACCAACCCAAAGTTTTCTTATGGATTTTCAAAAGTTTAAATAGCTAATTTTCTTGCTCAGATGTCAATTCAGGTGAAATGATGACTAGATAAGTTTCTCATTTGCCAAGAAATGCATTCTTTAAACTACTGGGAAGTGGTTTTCCTCACTAGTTTTGGAGCTTTCACTTTAAAAGACTCTGCTTTATTCAAAAATGGTCCTAGTTCTTCAAAGGTTGGTACCCATTTTCCAGTTGACTCTATTGGACATACCTCTAACCAATCATAAATTGTTTTAACTTCAACCATTTGAGTAGCAAAACTTAAATTTCCCTCATTGAAGCGAATTGCTTTCTCCAGAGGATTCTCGATGAATTCACGATCGATGAAATCTTACACTATAGTTTTTATAACATCTACTTCCTGTATATCAATCAGCTCTTTTGGTTGATTGCTTACATAGAAAACATTAGTATCAAACTCAATATTTCCAAAAGAAATTTTCATTGACCCATTCCTACAATTGATAAGTACATTTGAGGATGCAATGAATGGTCTGCTTAATATAATAGGTGTAAGATTTGATACACACAGATTGGTTAAGGGTTATGTATCCAGTATAATGAAATCTACTGGAAAAAAAAATTCTCTACTAGAACCAATACATTCTCAACCATTCCTCGTGGGATTCTTATAAATCTATTAGCAAGTTGAAGTTTTGCACGACTAGGGTTTAACCCACCCAAGCCTAATTGCTCATAAACCAGGTAGAGTAAAAAATTCATACTTGCATCTAAATAAAGTAGTGCTCGGCTAATATAATAGTCCCCTATGTGACATGATAGAGTAGGACACCTAGGTTTCTTATATTTAGGAGGTATATGACTCTGTGATAGCTTGATCGGTTAGAAAGGCTTTTTCTTTTACAACTTCCTCTTCACCATACATAATTCTTTTAAGAATTAAGCATATGCAGGAATTTGCTTAATTACATCAATTAGAGACACGTTGATTTTAACTTGTTTTAATACCTCTAATATCTCTGCATCTTAAGCTTATTTTCTTGAATTCAAGAATCATTACGGGCGCAATAGCCTAGAAACATACTCCCTTGACACCACCACTGATTCTTTTTCACTTTCCTTCTTATTCTTTTTTTTTCTACATTTTGCTCTTGTCTTTCCTTATTCTCATCTAATTTCATCTGTTCTTCTATTTATAATTGACCTTCCACTGTCCGCTTAGGTTCTAACTCTTTCCTAGGCTCAACCATCCTATGATGAATAGTTTTGTACTTGTTCAAATAATTCTGAGCATTAGAATATCCTTTAGCTTGATTACTTAGGCTGATGGATTTGGATGTGGTTGAGCAGGTAGCTAAGCTTTTTACTGATTACTCAATGTTTGAGTTATGAAAGTCAGCTAGCTTTTTTATATTATCCATAAATCGGTTATTTTGGGCCCGCAGTATAGATTATGTGACCATAAATTGCTGAAGAGTCTTTCTAGCGAATCTTCTATTTGGAGGGATATGTGTGTTTGGTTATGGACCCATATTCTAAGACGGTCCAGGGTTATGGATGGGAACTTGGGGGATAAGCAGAGGTGGAGCAGTATGAAATTGCAAAGGCATTGGTGCCCCATCATTCCTCCAAGCCAAGTTTGAGCAGTTCCTCTATCCTGGATTATAACTATCAGAATATAGATTTCCCCCTTGATTTTATCCTCGATATGGTAGACGAAAGTAGTTAATAGCATTGAAAGGAGTTCACTAGATTGCTAAATCTATACAACTTCTCTATAAGCCAAGATAGTAGGGCAATTGTCAGCCCTATGTGCTTGACTATCATATACAAGACAATAGACACTTGTCACAAGTTCCTTGATAACTGTGTTTCCTTTTTAATTTTTAAGGTCTTAATTTCCCTTGTTAATGTTACTAGTTTTGTCTTTAAGTCATCAGATTCATTCAATTAGTGTATTCATTTACTTGATATTACACTAGCAACTTAGGTATTTTGAGATCTTTTCATATCCCATGTTTATACATTTTCAGCTACGCATTCAAAGTACTCGTAAGCTTCTTTAATAATCTTATCATAAAATTTTCCATTACACATGGTTTCCATAAATTGTTTAACGAGTGGTGTCAATGACCCATAAAAGATACTTGCAAGAAATCGTACTTTAAATTCATCGTGTGGATAAGAGTACAACAATGTTTTAAGCCTTTCCCAATATTGATAGAAAGTTTCACTAGTTTGAGAAGAAAAGTTCAAATTTTGGTGTCGAATGGCATCAGTTTTATTAGGAGGGAAGAATTTTTTCAAGAACTTAGCCTAAATCTTATCCCGTGTATGAATGGAATTAGATGGTAGGAACTCAAACCATTTAACTGCTTTGTCTTTGAAGGAAAATAGGAATAACTTAAGAAATACTAAGTCTATAAGGCATCCTTGATCCTCAATAGTGACATAAATGTTCATAAAGCTAGTGAGATGATCATATGGATTCTCAGAATCCGTACCATGGAATGTAGGTGAAAATTGAATCATGCCAGGTTTAAAATTAAATGCTCTCAAGTTTTCTATCCACACTGTATAGGATTTTTTAATGTGCCAATCTTGCTATAATATGTCCCTAATGGAACATCTAGTAGCAACAGCCTCATTATTTGCCATTTCTACTATAAGAGTAAGTGTAGGTGAGATTTGAATATTTACGTAGAGGTTATCAGGTTCGAAAAGAATATTAATAAGTTCAGGATGTCTTAATCTACTATTTTCCTTACGATTCCAAATGCTCATATGCTAAGTAAAGGTACTATAAGGGTACTGGTGTCTGGACGCTCATCAGGGTATCCAGACAACAGTAGGCAGTGCTAAATAGTTTTAAGACAAAAATGTTTAGAATTTTTTTTTTTTTTAAAGAGGTACTAAGGTAACTTAAACCTTAAATAACCTAAAATCCAAATTTAGGTTCCCCAGCACCGGTGCTAAGAACTTGACCATCTCTAAATAACGCGTATAAATTAAACCCACAAGTACAAAGATGTGTAGTGTAGCTTCAATTCAGTGAAACCGAGATCGTATTCACAAGGAACCTAACATAATAGTTTCCAAGTTTCAAAAGGCGTAAGTAATCTACTACTTAAATCAAATTGAAGTGGATTCAAGTGTTTGAGTGGATAATTTTCGTAATTCACCAATAAACTTAAACTTTTCAATTGAAACAAATCAACTAAATAGAATTATTTCTAAATATTAAACCCTTAAATACAGCAATTAAAACCAATTAAATGACAAAGTCAACATTAAATAAAACTACAAACAGTGAAGTAATTCAAAGCAAAATAGAGATTAATTAAATAAAATCCTTGATTTCAACTTTCAATTCCCGATGGAATCACTAGTTCACAATCCGATGTGCAATTAACTACGATTTAAAATTCATGTAAATGAAAGATAAATCGCAAAATACTCTTTTAAAAGCAATTAAATTCCAAAAACATAATTTTATATTCACATTGAAGATTATAAAACCGGATGAGTTTCTTTAATAATATTTGGTTCAAACCTAATTCATTTATTTCAAAAATATAAAATAAAATTTTAATCCAAAAATCCTTATCAGTGATTACATATGAAAATCGCATAGTATGCTAGATATCTCAAGCAATCAAGAATGTAAATAATTGAAAGCGGAAGGCAATATATGTGACGAGGAAATCCACACAGCAAACTCCTCTAAAACATTCACTAAAATAAACGTTGTAAGCTCTCGATAGATCGACTCCTCGACTCTATACTCTGTTTGACGTTTGCTCGAATCCTCGATGTACCAACTCCTCCAACGAAAGCCCTCTGATTCCTCGAAGGCACAATACTGACTCCTCAGTAGCTCTACTGAATCAACAGCGTGTTGAATCCTCAGCGATCACGAACCACGAATCCGAACTCTTTTAGATCAATACGATGAAAAAGAATGGCTAAGCAATTTGAGAGAAATTTGAAGCTCTTTTGCTCACGTTCTAAAGAATATTCTCTCTATCTCTGGCTCTCTATAAAACCCTAGATACGTTCCTCTTATTATATAATACAAAACCTGGGGCGAACAGGATTAACATCCGAACGGATTAAGCCAGAATCAACATACCGCGGGAAGAGCCATCCTGCGGCCTTCCCGCGGGCATCCCGCACCCACAATTTCTCTGATCTCCAGTCTCGGTATTTTCTCGAGACTAACCGCGGCCTTCCAGCATTAATTCCATCTGCAGCTCGTTCCACTTCTTTTATGATTCTGTGTTTATTTGTTTTAGGTTTTCTGAGATCTTTTGACTTCTAAAAATACCCCATGACTACAGTACTTAGCCTATACTAGGTCTTAAGGTTACAAATCACTTTGACACACATTGTTTTGATTATGGATTTGCCAATTTACAATATTATCCCTAACAATCTCCTCATTTGACAATTCCATGTCAAAACTTAATAAACACAATTACAAATGAAAGCATCCTAGACTCAATCCTCAGAAAGTAATGCAATGATCAATACGTATTGATTATTATACCTGTTTGCTGCACTCTAAAACAAACTGATCAAGGCATCATGTTGGAAAAAAATAATAATGAATGAAACAAATATAAAGGAAACATTAACCAAAAAAAATGAAATAAACCGTTAACTAAATGTTAATTATTCCCCCCCTCGATTAAACATTAATTATTCTCCCCCTTTTTGACATGAATTGACAAAAAAAAATTAAGATATGATGTATAATCTTGATCAATTCATTCCAAGTTCTATTTCCCAAAACATAAAACTAAATACAGTTTCAAATTTTTGACCATACATAAATAGTACTGATAAGAATTCTAAGAGTCACCTTACTATTTATGTTATAAGTTATTCACACATGTCATACCAATGGTCAAATGCCTGTGTGATGTGTGAAATGAAGTTTAGAAACAATCATGATCAATACTTTTCACATACTCGAAAGAAATTTTAATATGCTCTTTTTTGGACAATGAATTGTATAAATAATATATGCATTTGTGCTTTTCGACTTATTTCTTCTCAGTTCATTTATTTTCAACTACATACTAATTTTTCTATTTACTTCCACCAAGTTTATTAAGATTTTCTTTTTTAGATTTTTCTAACTTTACTTGGCGGCTTTCACACACTTATGCGTAGGTAGCCATCTTCTTGTATCGTCGAACCCAGAGGGTGGTTATTTTGATAACCCGCACGTCAACAGGGTAGCTTCGCACTATCCCATTGGTAGCCCTTTCCAAGTGAATTTAATTGAAATCTCTTAGAGCAACCAATAGTCCAAAAGGAGAATTTATAAACACACTTGGGTAGTGAAAAGAATAACATCACATCAAAAAAATCATTTTATGTTTTTTTTTAAATGTTAAAAAAATTTAATTTACATAATTTCATTGAACTGGGAAAGAATGTAACGATTATGCATAGCCTAGTCCATATATAAAAAATTTACCTCTAAGTATCAGGGCGCACCCCTAACCCCTTCAACATCTTTAGGGGTGTGAGTGATATGTAAGTCACTCTTTGTAACCCAGATAGTTCTCATTTTAGGGGGCTTGTTAGATTTTGGACCAATTGATTTTGAAAATTTTTTTTTTTTTTTTCATTCTTCTTTATTGGCCAAGGCATGTAAGGTCTAGAAACAAAACATAACTCTTAGAACCTCAATGGGCCAAAACTATTTGATACTTGAAAATTAGGTCTCAAGAAATTCCTTGTGTCAACATAAGATAAGGGTAATCCATATAATTTATGGCAATTAGG
>QLOD02000017.1:21304061-21342035 GCA_003260245.2 Sideroxylon spinosum | reverse complement strand
TTGCATTAATTTAGAGAATATGCATATAAAAGAAATAATATTATACCAAAATAAATTATTAAAATGATGTGTCAATAGTATAGGGTTTAGTGCCAACATGTTGGTGACAAAATTTTAAGCAATTTCAACTGTAGGTGAAAAAATCCTTATTGAAAATTGGTAAAACTATTTCTACAACCTCAAGGTATTGAAAATAATATTGTATTTCAATTTCAAATTAACCGTTGATAAATGATTTATTTAATTGACAGACCAACCCCATGAATAATAGTAAACCCATCAAAAAAAGTAAAAATTTACACAGAACTTACAAAATCCTACTCTCTATTCTTTTAATCTTCCCTTCTCTATACCTCTTCTCAACTTCTCTTCTTCTCTATACCTCTTCTCAATTTCTTTATAGATTTGTTTTCCTCATCTTCAAAAAAGTATATTTATCTCAATATTATATTATATAGCAATTATAATTTTTTCTTATCAATCCCTATATTAATAGTTTTCTAAATTTTAGGGTTTTATAGTACTAAAAAAAGGGGTTTTTTTTTTATTTCAAATCAAGAGCAACAAGCCAGCATCGATTTTAGGTATGTTTTATATATATATATATATAGGTTACGATAGAACTGAATATTGTTTTTTAATTAATTAATTAATTAATTTATTTCTCAGATTTATAGATAAGAGAATATATATTGTTTAACCAAACCTTATTTATTTATTTATTGAGCTGAGTAAACCAGAACTTATTTATGTCAAGGCTGCACTTTCTCAAATGAAAGCAAAATTGACGTGAAATATAACTTTTGCAAAGTTTTATTCATATAGATTGTGAGTTTTTTTTCTAGAATGTAGCGATTGAGGAAAAAAAAAGAAGTCCTTCAAAAATCCAGAACCTAGCTACTTAAAGATACTAAATAGTATTTTTTTTTTCTTTAGAGTTTGTATTGGAGTATCGAATTTTATCATAAAAAAAATAGATTATTAAGTACTTATCAACTCCTCAAAATTGATTGGTGAATAAACTAGCACTTTTGGGTTTTCTTTATTTTTTTACGTGGATTTTTAATAAATAAAAAAATAAAATATTTATTAATTTTTTTATGTTGCTTTTTAAGTAATTATTAAAAAAATTTATATAAGACAGAAAAGAACAATTCGGTTATTTAGCATTATTCAAACTTTTGATAGTAGTACATACTATTACCCTTTTTTTTTATGGATTGTTAACTTTTTCAACTTTGTATTGTGATTCATGCGCCTACGTTGTCCATGAGTTTGCTCCAAACTTGCTTATTATGTTCAAAACCATTAACTAAGAATGTTATTTTTGCAATAATGTAAATAGGTACAATATTATAGATGAATGAAAAGCTTAGAATATGATTTATTAATTTTATTTTTAAGTTTTGTTTATCTATCTTTATTTATTTTGTAGAATGGAGATGAAGAAATTGCGACCATTGGAAATGAAGACGAGAAGTTATGATAGTTTAGAGCTCTTTCAATTTTATTTTTCTTTTCTTTTTTGGTGAACTTAATTAGTAGAATGTTATTTTAAAATAAATTTAGAGATAGTACAAAGATGGACTAGTTTGGAGCTCTTTTGATTTATTTATTTTTTTGGATAAACATATTCAGTAGAATGTTATTTTGTAACAAATTTGCAGATAATACGAAGATTGACCACGTAATTTTAACTTAAATTTAAGATTAACGTGTTTGTTATAATTTAATTTTCCTTATACAACTAGCTAAGTTAATAAGCTTAATATTCATTTCAAAAGTTTGAAATATTAGAGTTTATTGACTTGTATGTGGTGATGTATTACAATTAGTCAATTGAAAAAAATAAGATTTTTGTCATATTATAATTAGAATATTTTAAAAAATGAAATAAGTTTTCAACAATTAGTATCATAGAAAACAAATATTGTCAATGGCTTTACTCGTGAAATAAATAACAAATTCCATAATAAAAACTGGCCATTGAAATAAAATAAAAAAGTCGACAAATAAAGTTGAGTATGGACGGCCATAAGCGTTGAAAATAAATATCTTGTTCAACGGTCATAATTGTAGAAAGTAGGCATATGATTTTCTATACTTGCAAACCATGGAATATTATCTTTTGTTTAAGAGTTCAATTTCAATGCCTATTGATAGTTGCCTAATTGTGAGAAATACCTTTTTCAATAGGTTTTTTTCAACATTTTTCGCGATTCTAATAATTTTTATATTAAAATAAAGCATTATTTATTTTTAAATAGATTTAATTTGCCTCTATTTTTTTAAACAATATTTTTTGGACGATTAAAGATGAGCTTTTATGGCACATGTAATATAAATCTAATCAAATTTAATATTTTCTATCAATTTTATATTTTAGTCCAAATTACGAGAAAATTAAATATTTTTAGTCCAAATTATGAGAAAGTAAAGTATAATTACTCATAAAAATATTTTAACGGATTTAATTTTTAATACGATAATCTTAAAAAAATATTAAATCATTCTAATAATTTTGTTTCCTTAAAAATTTTAACTATGTAACATTACCCGTATAAATATAAACCTTAGAGTAGGGTGTTCCTTTAACAATTAGCTTTGAAGGGTCTTACCCTATTACATTCCTACTTCAAGGTTTTAGCTTGTGGCGCCGGTCAGATGCACGCAGTTTTTAGTACCATCAGGGAATACCCTAATTTTATTTAGATATTAATCAAAGAGAGTTTTTGTAATTGTGTTGCACCAAATTAAGGTTTTGCTTGTGTAAGCCAAAAGTTGGAGCATGTTCAACTAAGTACATATAAAAAAAAAAAAAAAACAATTACGATACAAGCATAAATATATATACAGAGAATTAAAAAATAATGATATAAACAAAGTTGGAATAAAATAAAAAAATATAATTTTTATTAGTTCTATATATATGAATATAATATTTATAGTAAAAATAATCCAATCTAAATAATTTAATGTATAAATATAATAAAACATAAGACAAAAAATTTTATAATTTTAAAAAATTTAAGCTCAGTAATTTAAGTTTTTCTTACTTATATATATTTAAAGAAAAAATATAATTATTGGACTCATCACTTGACATGTTCAACACATATATCTCAAAGTAACCGAAACATATATTTATTGAATTGGCATCGGATGCAAACATGACAACAAATCTTAAAATATGTATGGTTAATATAATTTTAGTTTGCAAGTAGTTAGCATAAACCAGCTTGAATGAAAGGGAAAAAGAACATGTTTTTAATCAGTTACTGCATAAAGGTCTATATCATGAAAAATTATACTATTCTCCTTTGAATTTTTTCAATGAATAGGTTAGAAAAACATACTAACATGCCATGTTGTCAGAAGGTTATACAATCATAAGGCTCTAAATGGAAATTAATTAAGTGGCAAGTGCATTTCTTTTGGGGGGGGGGGTGGGAGGGTCCTTTCAATGAGTAAACATTGGCTATTTATGGATTTGAAAGTCCAAGAATTTGGTTCTCTAAATTAATAAAGCAAATCAGACATTATGAAATTAATTTTCTTTATGCAAAAAAATAAGTTGTTTTCCAAGATTTTCTTTTGTATTTAATATATTTCAAATTAGGAGATTAAGAAATTATTTTCTTAGTCACATATACAAATTAAGCTTAAATTAGATCATTCCAAGTTAATAAATTTTGAAATGAAATTATATATATTTTCCATGCAACCAAAAACGGCCTACAGGTAGTAATTAAACTCAAATTAAATGGGTTTGAGCCCAATTAAAATCATTAATGGATATAGGTAGCGTTTGGAGTGTTAAAAAACAAGATAAAAACAAGATAAAATGTGGTTTGGGATAAGTTTTGGTGTTTGTTGCTTCTAACACAAGTAGAGTTTTTTGGAGATGAATAACGTAATTTTTGAAATTTTGTGATAAAAAGTAAAAGAGAGAAATCGTTATAATGGTTTTTTTGACTCCATTCTAATAGATTTGCGTCAGTTTTTTTGACTTTTACGTGAAAAAGTTGGAGAGAGAAACTGTTAAAATAGTTTTTTTATATGTTCTAATGGATTTATATTAGAATTATTGAAATATTTTGAAAATGTTTTGGCATTTGTAAAAAAATTTTTGAGATTTGTAAAAAAATGTATTGGGGTTTGTAAAAACTTGTTAGGATATGTAAATATATATAGAAATTTATATAAATTTCATGAATTATGAGGTAATAAAACGTGTTAGAGATTTTTAGAGATTTTTAAAGGTTTTAGCAGTTTTTGGTATTTCTTCGCACACCAAACGGTGCCATAATTAATTGAGTCGATAAGGTAATATCTAATTAATTAACAGACTTAAAAAGGGTTGTATCTCCATTAAATACCAAAATTTCTACTTAATTAATAGTGGAAGTAAGAGCTATGAGACAAAATTGAAAAAAAAAGAAAAGTTCTTACTTGACTAATTAAGTCCACATCAGAAAATTCTAATAAATGAATGATAAATAGACTAAGTTTTTATAGGACCCATATACATATATATATATATATTCTTCTCTTCTCTTCCATAATATCAAGCAATAATTACAATTTAATGAATTGTAATACTATTCATGCTAGCTCCCATATTACCCATATTGGATGCTTATTTAGTGCAATTTGAGGGACAAGTATATGGGAGGTAGGGCTAACACATTGTCCCCAATATATGTTTTCTTAACATTTTTCCAAGTGAAGCAAATAAACATCACCCTTACTTGAGAAGTAACTATGATTCTAAAAAGTTTTATACACTATTCTTAATTCGTCATTTGTTATATGATTGTACACATGTAAATGAAATTATAGATATATAAAAAATGTCAAAAAATATATTTGAAATTCACAGGGTCAAAATTAAATTTTGAATATGGGTTCCTAGGTTTGACAAAACCTGCATCCAACCTGTTCAATAATAACCCATTATTAAATTTATATAATTGCATTTGACCCATAATCTATAATAACCTGACCCAAATTTACCTATCTGCTGGCTCTTATTAGATAAAATAAAAATAAAAATAAAAAATTAGTTAAATAACCAACTATTATTTAATACTATTCTTATGTCAAGAAGATAACCTCTAACTTACCCCCTCCCCCCAAAAAAAAAAAAAACGAAAAAAAAAAAAAGGCAACCTCTAACAATATTAATGAGCCTGTGATTGACTAGTCAATCCAAATTGTTCAATGATAGTACATTATCAGTGTTAAAAGTACTTATAGGGAGATTAGTTACAGGGTACACAATACTTGGCCAAACTTAGAACATAATATAAACAAAGAGGCGAGCTTAATTCCTAGATGCATGCATAATGATGATCATGCAAGTAACGCGATTGATCAATTCCTTTTATCATCCTCTCTAATTATCATATATGGTATAGATATGGCTTAGGTTGTATTTTTCTTCTTAGACTACTTTATATGTTTTAAGTTCTAAAAATACATCACTCATGTTTTAAGAAAATAAATTTGACTTTGTTAACTTATAATGAAAGAAACGGAGGCTTAGGGTATGTTTTTTTTGGAGGTAATGTAAGATAAATTTTGCTAAAATAATTTTTAGTCTCATTATATTAGTTTCAAAAAGACGGCAACAATTAAATTGAAATAAGAATTACCTCCTTATGATGGTAAACTGTTATTAGTGGGGCTAGTGGACAATGAGGGAAAAGTTGTAACATTTTTTTATTACCTCATAAAACATTCCTTTAGACCTATTTCTTAATTAACATTCTCTCTCAGCATTCCAAGTATAATATAATTATCATTGGATAGTAGTTACTCTCTCAATCCAAATACAAAATTCATGAACTTGTTATCCCATTAAATATTACTGGGATAACACTTATCCCTATAATCTTTCATCTTTAAAGTTTTTACATCGTAGCAAACGTTCTTCTATGGTAAAATATTTTGCATTCTTAATGTATATGTTGAATTTCACTTTAGGGTTTGTGATTACAATTGATGTTATTTGTCACTTTTGATATCGACTGTGTCATATTTACAAAACACTGTTACAAAAAGGACGTTATTGAAATATGTGATAACGAAAGTAATGAAAACCACCCAGTGATTCGACCACCATAACGCCCGATCCAAATAAGAGCAAGGGCAAAGCTAGATGAACGAGAGAAAGAGAAAAGTAAAAACATACCTCACTACTGTTCGGACACCCCCATCGGATGGTTTAGACACCTACGGCTTTTATGCATGAGTTTTTATGTTTTTTGGGCTTTCTTTTAGATTATAAATAGAGGCTTTTGTTAGCCATCATGGATATGCTTTTATTTATTTTATTCTAAAAAAAAGTTAAGAATGCTTAGGAAGGAATTTTCTTTGGCTTTTGGATTAGTTGTGACTTACATCATTCATAGGATTTATTTTCGTGTTTCTTCGAAGCACAATATTTTTGTTTAATCTATCGTTTAATGAAATTTATTGCTGTTTTAGTTGCTGTTTTAATCCTTATTTCTGGATTTTCTATTCATATTGACACAATGTTCAGCTAAATCCATTTTCTTGACTCAATGAATCAAGGAAAGGTGGATTGTTACGATCATTATGATGTGCATAGATTCATGCAAGTCATGTGAAATCGCACGATTTTTCAGATTTAATTTTTTTGTTTTAAAAACATTCGAAAACAAAAATCATTGATCAAATTTTCTGGAATTACTGATAAGGATTTTTAGACCCATGTCTTTTATTTATATTTTTGACATAAATAAATTAGATTTGAGCCCTACTATTATTAAAAGAAAATCCTCTGAGTTTATAATCCTAAACATGAATATAAAACTAAGTTTTGGGGAATTTATGAGTTTTCATAAAAATATATTTCCGATCTATTTTTCCTCCAAGTGAAACTTAGATTATAGCTAAAAACACATCACTTTGTGAAATAATTAATCCAACCAGAATTGGAAGTTGAATCAAGATCCATATTCGTTAGTTTATTAATTAGTTAACTTTATTTGTTTAGTTGTTCGCTGCTTTAAAATCAGAAATTTTTAATATTTTGATTAGGTAAGTTTTATTTGAGAAATTTACTATTATTCATAATTTGAAACAAACTCAAACATCCAAACACTTGAAATTATTGCTTTTGAACTATATAGTAAATTGCTTTCATCTTTTTAAACCTAGAAATTAAAATATTAGGTTCCCTGAGTATTTGATCTCGTTCTTATCGAGTTACAATTACACCGCATACCCTTATACTTGGGGGTTAAACTAGACCTACCTTTTTAGAGGCAGTCAATCTGACTTTAATTGTTTTAATTAAAGGCCTAAAAATTTAGTGTGTTATAATTTAAGGCTTCCAGACATAGTTTAGAAGTTCTTTGCGAATGTTAAAAATGAATCTATAGTTAGGAGAAGGGGACAAGAGAAGATTATTAGTTAGGTTCAAGGTGTTTAAATAATCCTCACACCAAACAACTTTGCTCAAGTCTTCCAGCTTCCTCAAGTTCAAAACCTGAGTTCTTATATCCATCTGAAGGGAGGGAGCGTGTCATTGCCTATCATATGTAGAGAGATACTACTAGAGGGCTAGGATTGGGTTGGAGAGTTTAGGAGGCCAATCTCAGCCTTGAATGACAAATATTAAGCTCTGCACATGTTTTCTTGCACTGAGCTTCTACCCCAAAACCACAATTCCGACTGTAGCCCATTGCGTGTCGGACTTATATATGCCATGGGAACTGGGATGACCATAGACTTGCCTTCATGCATCCGGCATTAGATTGTCTACACATATAATCATCCAGGAAGTCAGATGGGTCTACCATTTGAGGGTGCACTCATTGACATATTTAGAAGCAAAGAAGCTCAAATCACCGATGATCTTCCTATAACCTCAGGCCTCCAACCTTTCAATCATACATCTTACCCCAAGTCCCAAGGACATATAGCTAAAATTAAGAAGAGAAAGATGGAGCTAGCATAGATGAAAGAAGGGAGTAATTCATGATCTCAGGCTGAGGAAGATAAAGAAATATCTAATACAGAGCTAGCTAACTTGATTTATGACACTTAGTCTACAGCGGGTGATCTAGCTGAGAGGATGAGTTACTTGGAACAGAATTAAGAAGATGATCGACAAATCATCCTTCAGATTCAACAAACCCAAGCTGAACAAGGTCAGCTTCCACAGAACATATGGGATTATCTTCAGACTTCACATCATCCTCCTCCTTAGTGATCCAGACACATTCTTTTATCTTTTTTGGGTTTATTGTATGAGTTTAGGATTTTTTTGAGTTGAAAGATGATTATGTACTTCTAAAACTCTTTTTCCTATTTTTTTAGACTATGATGTGTAGTTCCCTATTATTTATGGCATTTGGATTTTATCTTTTATCTTTGCTTAGTGTTTTGTTCATTTTTTTTATCTTATTTTAGTTTTTCTGCTATTTGCTTCATGCTGGATACCATGTTATTAAGAACTTTGTTTTGAATTTAATGATAAAGGTAGGTTCATCATGACTAACACATCCAAGCATACACCTAACAAGAAGGAGAGTGAAGTTGACTTAACTTATTCAAGTTGTACAGACGAGTCTGATAGTTTAGAATGTAACCTAGACGAGTGGCCCGATGACTCATTTGAGGGCATTCCTCTCCCACTTCCATTCAATTAATCCCTTTTAATTCTAATAACACCACAATAATTTTTTAGGGACAAGGGTGAAAGGAAGTTGATCTCGAACTCTTGCTATGAATGGAATAGATATAGATTGATAGAGCTACTGAGTGGCCAAATGCACCTACACTTGACATTGAAAATGATTCCACCATAACTTCTGAGGAACTGGTTTATTCGGATTATGATGACGTGCCACCACTGGAACCTATTCCTGGTCTTATCACTGATGACATTGAGGATGAGGATTACTCCTTGCACACTTGTGACATGGATGACGATGATGATGATGACTCTCTCTCTTCAGAGGTTATAATGCATTGTTTTGATGAATATTAATCACACATGAGGTAAAATTTAACTTAGTTATGTTTTATTTAATTGCTTTCGCCATTCATTTTCTATGTTTTTATATATCTCTTACCATTACATTCATTCGTGCATCAATTTAGTCGAGAATGAAGGATAACTACACATGCCTAGTTCTTTTGCATATTTTATTTGATTTTATTTTTACCATCCATCATACATTCATACATTTATTCACTCACAAATTTTTGAACACATTGAAAACAATGTTTCCCTTTAGTTTGGGGTTGGGGGAGGCTACATGATAACTTGCATGTTTTAGTAACTGGTTTAATGTTAAGTAATATCTATATAATAAAACATAACTTTTTTTTTTAAAATATCTCCCTCACGTTTGTATCCAACGGCTCAGGGTCAACTTTGTATTCGTTCTACGGCTGAGAACAATTCTCAATCCTTCCATCTTTTTAAAATCCTGCCCAAAGATTAACCACGATTTTATCTATTTGGTACGTGTCAAAAGCAAAAAGCAACTCTTAAAACAGCATTGGCATATGTGGTCGAGTTTATGATTGCGTGGTAGGGTTAAAAGTATCAAGCTATCGGTAGCTAACCCTGGTTCGACTTTGACTAGAGTCTCGGGTTAAATGCCATTAATGCTGGAAGAGGCCATGCCGTCGGTGGAGGTTAATAGGTTACGCTGTAGTTAGATACTCACAAAGATATATATATATATATATATGGAGAGAGAGAGAGTCTCACTTCATATAAAAGCCATTGAAGCTCTATATATATATACTGGGGAGAGCAGAAGACTCGAGAAATAGGCTTTTAGCTTTCAGACACAGAGCCGTCGGCCATGGCGGAGACAAACGATTCTGTTTCTATTGATATCAAAACAATTTAGCTTGGTGGAAAGGTTTCTTTCTATACTACTTCACACATACAATCTATATTAGTACAATAAAACACAACTGTCTGAAGTGACTTGTGTACGTTTCATCTGGTAGAGAAGGGCTAAAGTAACTTGTTCATAATAACACTAAATGGTTTGATCTCAATCTAAAGTAAAGAACTTAGTTCAAATTGAGTATAAAATTCTCTAATACATTGAAAACTTGTCATTTGAGATCATTAAATGAAAATGTGTTGAGAATTTAAGTTCATGAGACTTAGTTGTTCAAGTATGCGAAGACATAGGTGGAGACTTCTGACCTTATATTGGTGAGCTTTAGAGCCATACTCTTTATTTCTTGAGGGCTTAACATAAAATCTTATCAATTTTTTTATTCATCTCACTTCTCTTTTGAATATCTTCATAACACATGTTTGATTTGGTCTTTAATGCACATGGAAGTATTATTAATTTATATGTTTGGGGTAATGTTTCTGAAGAGTACCACTACCCTTTAGAGGGATGTTAGGCCATTTTTGAATATTTGGAGCCTATACCCTTCTTCTTGTTTACATTTACCCAAGAGCCAACTTGAAGCCAAAAAATTATAATATATAGAAATTCTTTTCTTTGATAAGCCATATTGAATAAACCAACCTTTACATATAGGATATTGGTGCAATGTTTTTGATAAAAGTGAATAAGAAAGAGGTTCTCCATGAAAAAATAAATAAATAAATAAATAAATTAGAATATGTGACATCTGATATCATGAAAATCAGTAGTGTTGTCCCCATGCAAAAAAAATAAAATAAAAAAAAACGAAAATGGATCTTAATTTTGGTTCTTAAGGTTGTATGTAAGAAAGTAGAAAAAAAAAAAAGAAGAGAAGTTGGGGGGTGTGAGTGAAAAGTAAAGCACTGCTCAAATATCTCTAACATGCACTTTGTCTCTCCTATCCTTTCTTTGGTTACCCAAACACCCCTTGGTCAAGTTACAACCAAATTAAAGACCTAACGGACTTTAGGTGAATGGTACTTGTAAGAGCATTGCTTTATTACATATGGACTTATGGTAAGATTCTTGTGTATGCTTTAGTACATTCTTTCCAAGAAACTATGTTCTTTTATATATTTTAATTCTTTCAATCACGTTTTTGGATAAAGTTTATTGCGCTTAGCTTTGAGATCTTACATGAACTATGCGAATGTCCCGTTTTAGAGTGATTATTTTTCATTGAGAGTGACAATTGTGTGAGATTTGAAGTCATGGCCGTAGTCTTTAGAGTGTACTTGATAGCTATTTTGAATGAATGACATGAATCGACACACTTGAAATTAAATGGTTGAAGAGCTAGGTGAGTTTAATATGCAGTAAGAGATTTTATGAAATTTTTAGAGTTTGTAACTTGTTCTTTATTGAGATCGAACCAGGAATTATTAAGTTGAACCTTACTATTCATTAAATCGATTTAGTAATTTTGTGGGTAGATTCACAGCAAACCCTTATGAGACTTCACTCACCCACTAAAGGGAACCTAGGAGTTTAAAAGACTTGTAGCACTTTGCTAAGTGCAACCAGGTTTCCACCGAAAAAAGAAATAGAAATAAAGTAGTTACGTGTAAATAATGTTATTGCTAGGAACTAACAATGCTTAAGTTGGGGGGTATGATTACACTTGAAAAGTGTAATTATAAACCTTATAAATATGTCATAATCCATGCATTAATTTCATGAATTTGAAGATATTTGTCACTTTTGATATTTATTATGTCATCTCTGCAAAATACAGTGAAAATAAGGAGATTACTGAAATAAGTGATGACAAAAGTAACGAAAAGCACCGAGTGGTTTAGACACCATGAGACCCGATTTAGACTAGAGCAAGGATAAAGCTAGAGGAATGGGAGAAAAAAGAAAAATAAAAACATATCTTATTGTTATCCAGAAACCCCTGTCCGTGGGTTCGGACACCTGCAACCTTTATGTACGATTTTCTAGGTTTTTAGGGTTTTGTTTTAGGTTATAAAAATAAAATCTTTTGTCAACCATCATAGATATGCTTTCCATTAGTCTATTTGAAAAAAAAAAAAGTTTAGAATGCTTAGGAAGAAAATTTCATTGGCTTTTGGATTGGTTGAAGCTCACATCATTTGTAGGATTTGTTTTCAAGTTTCTTCGAAGTATGGTATTTTTGTTTATCTATCACTTAATGAAATTTATTACTGTTTTAGTTTTTTTTTTAATCTTTATTCCTAGATTTTGTGTTTGTATTAACATAATGTCCAACTAAATTCTTTTTCTTGATTCAACGAATCAAAGAATGGTGGATTGTTAGGATCATTGTGATGTGTGTAGATCCTATGCAAGATTTGATTTAATTTATTTCAAAAACATTCAAAAACAAAAACCTTTGATCAAATCTTCTGTAATCACCAATAAGGATTTTCGGACCCGTATCTTTTCTTTTATACTTTTTGGATAAATAAATTAGATTTGAATCCTAATATTATTAAAGGAAAATCATCTAATAAAATAATCCTAAACGTGAATGTAAAACAGAGTTTTGGGGAATTTATGAGTTTTCACGAAAATATCTTTCCGATCTATTTTTCCTTCATGTGAAACTTAGATTGTGACTTAAAACACTAATCTACCAGGAATGAAAAGTTGAATCAAGATCTATATTCACTATTTTATTCGTTACTTATCTCCTTTTGTTTAGTTGTTTGCTGTTTTAAAATCTGAAATTTTTAATATTTTGATTAGGTTTGTTTTATTTGAGAAATTTACTTTTATTCATAATTTGAAACAAACCAAAACATCCAAACACTTGAAATTGTTACTTTTGAACTATGTAGTAAATTGCTTTCATCTTTTTAAACCTAGAAATTAAAACATTAGGTTCTCTTAGAATTCGACCTCGTTCTCATCAAGTTAAAACTATACCGTACACTCTTACATTTGGGGGTTAAGTTAGACATAACTTATTAGAGGTAGTCAATTTGACTTTAGTCGTTTTAATTAAAGGTTTGAAAATTTAATGTATTACAATTTAAGGCTTCTTTGAACTTCTATATAGCTACAACTTCCAATTAAGTAAGAGAGAAAAAATAGGAATTTTTCTTGAAATTTTTTAACTACAAACTACATAGAAATGGGTTAAAAGTTTGGCACAAACAAGTAAAATAAGGATACAAGAGTAACAAATCATAATCATTTTTATTGATCATAACATGCTTGTTATTACTGTTAAAAAGTAAGGACGGATTTAGGATTTTTACTAAGGGGAACACCGGGCATGTTTTAGAAAAGAATAATGACTTTTGTCATGGCTGAAAAGGAGAAATAATATTATTTTGAAGGGATACATAAAATTGTTATTACATATTAAAACAATGAATATATTTTTCAAAATTTAATGGTTCAATTAATCGTTTAGCAAAATCTGAGATTTAATAAAATTGTTTCTCGTTACTAAAAATATATAATTATTGTCAAGCTTAATTATTTATAAAATTTATTATGTTATATTTTTTATATTAAGTATAAAAGTATTCAATAGTTTAGTAGGTGAATGTTTTTATTTCACAAAAATTATTTGGATTCGATTCTTGTATATTCCTTTAATACTAAAAAATTATGAATTAACATTAATTTTTTAATAAAGCCAAAATACCTTAATTTTGAATTAATTTTATTTTTTATTAAAATTAAAATACCAAGAGTACTATAATAATTTATGTCTAAAATTAAAAGGGTCATTTGCCCTCTTTGTCTCCACTGCCTATTTCTAGATCCGCCCATGTTAAGAAGCATCCAATAAGGAAGTTATAAAAAGAAAATAGCACAAACTCTGGGTTGGTGTATCTAATTTGGTCGTCCAACAAGAGAGAGAGAAAGAGGAAATCTATGTATATAGTTTTAAGGGATGGGTGTCTTTATGTCTATGTATGGTGGGCTTCTTTCCGTGCATCTGCTCTGAATTACATCGAATAGGGTAACTATAGATATTTAATGGGCATGGAATGGTTCCTTTGTCATTAATGGTCTCTCTTTTTTCTGGTTCAACATCTCTTCCACCTTTGCCTACATGTAAAGTATATTTTAATGTAACATGAGTGGAAAAGAGATGTAATTAGTTACATATGCACGAACATAAGATTAAACAACTATGCATCATACATCAATAATGTCAATTAGAAAGATTCTTTAAAGGACGGATAGAGCGTGATTTTAAGTACTAGTAATAATTAATTTAAATAATTAGACATATACATAATATAATCCATGGACGAAATTATTGTAAGATCAAGGTGGTCATGGTCCTCTACCTTTGATATTCTATCTATACACATATGCTATATTTTATTAAAAATAAATATTCCATTAATAATGGTCTCTTTTCACAAATGAATAGTCTCAATTAATTTAAATTTTTATAATGAAATCTACAAAAAGAAAAATTAATATACTACAAAAATTATTTTTTCTCTATTTCATTACAAACCTACAAATTTTTCTCTCTTTCTACTTTTGATATTTCCTTATGTATACCCTCAATCATCACTTTTTGACATTATCTCTTATATGTTTCATCTCCATGTCATTTTTACTCTCTCTTACCTACTTCACTTTTCCTTCTCTCATTCTTTATAAATTATTTCTCTCAAAATGGAATCATAAAAAAAATTCGAGTTTGGAACTACTAACAAGGATGCCTAAACAAATTTTTCGGTTCTTGGTAAAATAAATTTTGAATAAATGGTTAGTGTTCTATGATTAATAATTAAATTTTTACTTGAAGATTTTTTGACCCCTTGTCGTGAAATCGAGTCCCAATTTCGTTCTTAGTTTAATGAATATGGAATATAGTATATTTAAAATAATCTAAATTTAGTATAATAAATAGTAACATAACCAAAATCTTATAGAATCTCAATTTAACACCGCCGTAATTTCAAATCATTTCAATCGAGAGAAGGGGAGGGAGAGATGAGAATTAATAGATAGTAGTCAAATTTAGATATAAGAAACCTGCAGCAAGATTAAAGTAACCAAGGTGATTAATTTAATTACACCGTGAACGTGAAGACTCGTGAGGGTATGAGAAAAATGAAAAAAAAAATACGAGAATTATCAAACGGAACCTTTGAAGATTTGAACCCATCAGTTATTCTGTATCTGAAATTTGCTTGACCACAGAAAAGTATGTGATTCTTGTCATAAATATGCCCATCACGCTCAGAATTGTTCACATGCCTTGGCATTTTGGTAGCTTTCTAATTTTTGTATGCTTCTACATGCTTTTAATGCGTGGACATTTATATATAGAGAGAGATGGAAGTGAATAAATAGTAGTCAAATTTATATATATAGATTTATCTCGGTATCAAATTATATTTTCATATCGTTGGACATAAACAATACTAATATGTATACACACTAACACTGGAATGGATTCAATGTATGTGTTTCAATAAAATAAAATAAAAAATTTTATTTTATTTTAATAACTATGTTTCAACATAAATCTAAGGGGTGCCTTTGAAATTATAGGAGTTAACATAAATTTATAAAAGTTACATTATCATAATTCGTACTGTATATAAAAAATTTAATTTTTATAAAAATTTATAGAGATTTTGTAGAGATAAATTCCAAGCACCCCCAATATATGATTTCACTCAACTTCGCCGATTCTTTGAATTTTCTTATCAATTCAGTGACTTTTTTCTTTCTCAAAACAATGTAAATATATATTTATAGAGGGAGAAAGAGAATCAGAGACGTAGAGAGAACTAGTTAAGACGGGATCTTCGTTCTAATGCTTTATGGTCGGAACAAGAGGAACTGGGGATGCTCTCAACAACTTGCTAGTGTTTGGTTGCAGAGCAAAAGGATAAAGGTTGCATAAAGTATAAAAGAAAACGTTATTAATATAAAAGTGATCCCGAATTTTCCGCCTCAATCAGTGTTCCATACATTGTTTTATTCAATCAATAAATCCTTTTTTTTTTTTTTTTTTGAAATGATTCAGAAATTTATAGTTCTAGCGAATCCTCTCCAAAGTAGTCAAACGACCAATAATTTACTGTATTTGTGCATGGATCATAATGCTTGATCAGAGTTCAAGTAATAGATCACCAATGATCTTGTATAAACTTGGAAAGGCATATGAATATGTTGGGTAGATATATAAATATATGTAGTACCTGTTCACAAGTGATATCAATGAAAGTTTGAATACTAATTAAAGTTGGGAGTCAATAAATAATAATAGAAGAACAAATAATGCGTGGCACACTTTTAAAAATCCCACACCCAAATTGAAAGATGATATGTATATATATATGCATACTATCTGAGTTTTGTAGTCATTCCATGCGTAATAAGTGAAAAAATTTTAAATTGAAGATTAGCCATTAGTTGATTTAGTACATGCTATTGGAAAATATGACATTAAATAATTAATAGGTGAATGAAAAATTACATTTCAAAAGAACACCCTTGAATTAGAAAGAAAGTAATAAGATTAAGTGAAAAATGGGAAAACACTTGTCCCAAATTAAAAAAGAAACAAAGAGTTATATACTTTATATACAATTTACATTCTTTAGTAGTGGTAATCAATTACTAAAAATGTAATAACTCTGTGCAGGGAGTGCAAATCCAATGTCTAGTGAGAGGGCCGGCAAAATTCTATTATATGCAAACGCGTGATCTGTGGATACGAATGTCGGATGGGAAAGTGAGTCTTACATAGAGTTTATAGGTTTTGAATTTGAATTTTAAAAACTGGACATAATATTATTAAATGCATTTTGAATTCTGTAAATAGTGGATTAAATATTGATTTTGAACTATGTAATTACAGTGTTATAATAGCAGCATTATTATGCTATTTAATTCAAGAATTGCCCCCGTACATTGCCTATAAATATAGACTCCCTGCTATTTTTAAAACGCACCGGAAATTTTCTTCCTCTCGTTTTCTCTTCATTTGCTCACTTCATTGTTTAAGTTGGTCAAGAGTGTTAAAATGTTGCGTTTACTTAATCACTATCAATCGTTATATCTTGGGAGGCAAACGTTCAAGAAACCCTAAATACATACGAGAGGGGATGAATCTGCTTTGAAGAAACTATGTCTAACACAATTCTCAATATTTGCATGGTAGAATCTTTTCTTCAATTTTTTTTCATTGTTATAGGCTGTTATTATAATAGTTATATTATAATAGTTTATTATAATTTATTGTTCTTGTTATTATAATAATAATGATAATAATAATAATTATTGTTATAATAAATTGCTAGTAATTATATTATTTATTAGTATTTCTATTCTTTTAATAGTTTTACTAAAGTCATTTTGAATATATTATATATATATTTTATTTTCTGGTAACACATGCATGGCACATGTTTAGTAATTTTTTCGACATTTAGTAGAGGGCAAAAATAGAGAAGATAAGAAACAAATAATAAAGAAGGGCATCTGAGATAAAAATTACTCTTGGCAAAATGCTTGAATTGAAATCTTCGTGTCCACTAATATAAAAAGAACCCAACTTATAAGAAAGAAACCTGGGATATATATAGGTTTAATGCATGAATATAGAATTAGCAATTTTATATATAATTATGAGACTTTTAGCCATTTTTTTTTTTTTTAACTAAGTGAATATTGTTCCACCTATTACACAAATGAATGTCTTCATACTACTTTTAACTGAGCTTACATTTCAGTAACACTGTCTTTTTTATGATTAATTAGTTAATTATGTAAGATATTTTGGGTTGGAAACTAATTGTAACTTTTAATTATAAATTAGTGTTTATCTAAAGTACTAAAAATATTAATTACACAGAATAAAACATTTATTTCATTACCTACTAAACAGATCTCTCTTATTAAATCTAAACTTTTTTTTTTCACTGAACTTTTTGACTCGCTAGGTAGGGTAATAATCGTAAAGAGTAATATGACGAAAACACCAACAATTGTGAATTCGGAAATCATATGTTTAAATTTTAACACTTGTGCAAGGTTAAGCGATGAAATATCTAATTAACTCTCATAAATATTTTTATTCTTACCTAAATAATTTATTTTTTTGAATTAAAAAATAGTAAAAATACGTCCAAACCTGCCCAACATTCATAATAATAAAAAAAAATATTTCTCCTTGACACAACAGAAAAACATCAACGAAATCATCCCAAAAGCATTGTAATGGAGGTCCCGCACACGTGTCATGTGTATACTTCTAGTAGGGCGATGTTCCGTACACCCATTGTGGCGAGGGGGACAGGACACAAGCTGCTCGTAGCGTTTGATGCAAGTTCAACACCACACGTGTACTTTGGACATCAACTTTTATTTCCACCTTGGGATGCACGTATCAAGACACGTGGCAGGTTATCGATGACGATCGGTGATGTGGGGCCTGGGCATCCCACATCATAGCCCACTTTATGGTCGGTTGATTCTGTGAAGAGCTTTCGACGAGCTTGTGACCATCAAGGGTGTATTTTTTTTTTTTTTGTACGGTTATAAAACCACCACGTCCCATGGTTTTTGGAAAATTTAAAAAAAAAAAAAAAAAGATGAGGGGCTTCTAAATTCACTTGAAGCAAAGTCCATTTTCAAAACTAGAGCAAAATTTGTTTCTTCCGATCGCATGGTTTGGCACTTTTGCCTATACCTTACTTTGGAGCTTGCCGTTTGGCTAGTTGAATGTGTTTCCATAAGAATGGAATAAGAAAAAGCCAGAATAATTTAGCAATGTTTGGGAAGCAAAATTAAATTAAAATTGGTGATACTTGATATTCTTTAATACTATGAATTGAATACGATGTAGCCTATGACAAAAACTAAGCTTATTGTATCAAATTTAAATTAAAGTTAGTAATTGGATGGATTTAAATGTATTTAAGCTATTTTATAATGGATTGTGATTAAACGGATTGAACCTTATTAGTGTTGTTGTTATAAAATTGACAATCCATATTCAAAATATAATTTTGTTACTTGTAACTTAATTATAAACTAGGTTATTAGAGTTTCCATTTAGAACGAATTGTAGAAGATTTGGAACAAGTTTGGAAGCTTGTAAATACAAAACGAGCTAAATTTAGTCGCTTCGCAAGATTCTCACGCGAAGAGTGCAGGATGTCGCAGGAAAATATCGAGAAGTTATTTTCAAACTTTGATCATGTGAGAAAACCACTCTAATTGTGATAAAGTCACTAGAAAGCTACGGAAAGGTTTATCTCGCGAGGGTCACAATTTCAGTTTTCAAACTGCATTTTGAAAATATTATGCATTTGAATTTTGTTTCCCATATATTCAAGAAAATATTGAAGGTTTCACATACAGAGAGAAACATCTTCACAAAAGAAACAAATATCAATGGCGATGAATATTCTGTCATCATTTAACCCCAAACATTACGCGTGCATGATTTGAAGGAGTTCGAATTATGAGTACTGCGGATTCAGCGTACTACTATAGATTTGATTTGTCTTCGTGGATTCAAAGAAGGTTTCTTTCACTAAGGTTTGGCTGCATCGAGGATTCGAGTAATGATGGTCAACAATATAGGTTCGTGGATTCGAGTTTATTGAAAGGTTGGGACTTTATAACTCGTTTGTGATCTCGTGAAAGATTTTAGTTTTTTACGTTAAATCCTATCTGCCTATTTATTGATTTGTATTTATTATATATTGGTGTGAATTGTTTGAATCATCTAGCATATAGAATTTTCAAGCCCAATTATACTCATTTAATAATGAATTATTATTATTGGGTGGATTGAGTATAGATTATATCAAACTCGTGAACTTGGATTCAAAATTTAATATTTTTTTGTGAATTTTATGTATATTTTTGGTATTTTCGTTATATATTTATAATTTGATTTACATGTCTATGAGTTTATAGCAACTGAAGGATTAAGAATCAAAAGTGTATAGAATTTTTTAGAACCATTATAACTCCTCAAGCAGACATTTTCTCCACTTATTTAGAGAAATGTTAAGAAAACACATATGTAAGAGGACTAGGCGTTAACGTTACCTCCCCATGTGCTAGCCTCTTGACTTGCACTAAATGAGCACCCACTAGAGAGTACGTGATGTAGCCTAGATTGCCTTGATAGACATAGAGAAGAGAGATTTTGAAAAGAATTGATGAAATCTTTTTGTTATCATTGTTTTGTGATAAGGTGACTCTTATGTCTAGAATTTCAACACTTTCTAATTTTTGAAGATTTTTTGTTATTTAATTATGTTACAAATAATTTTTGTTATTTTAGTTTCGTATTTTAAATTTTTTCTACTTTTATTTTCTAATTAGGATTTCTATTTAAACCTTGTGCGTCTATGTATTTCAATAACTTTTGGATTAAATAATTTAAGTGTCATGCACTTAATGTTTCTCTATTATTCTGAGTATTTTTGTAACCCTAATAATGGTCTACCTACCGATGGTGAGTTCTGTCTATTTATCATCATTGTGTTGGACGGAAGGTGTTCGATTTGTGCTTCCTATCATCATCCGTTACATTAGTTTGTATCATAGTCATGTTAATAAACTTGCATCATGCTTTATTGGAGTGGATGTGGCTGCAATGCACCTCTTAACACTGTCAATGAGTTGGATGAAATAACTTGATTGATACAACAGATCGAGTCATTAACAACTTAAATAGTTGTCATGGCGGCACAAGTCGGACATAGAGATCATAATCCATCTTTTCGATCTAAAGACGATGGTACTCTGATTAGGAATTTTGACAATCCCTAGAACTAGGTCTTGAGTATCTTCCCATGCAAGAAAGGTATACTGTAGAGGTTGATAACCGTTAGTGAGAGTTAGTGTTGAATATAGGCATCCCTGAGTTTATAAGAAGTCTGTAGCTAGAGGAGTTGCTTGATTGGCTCTTTGATATGGACGAGACATTGTATTTCAAAGAAGTCCCAATCACTAGTAGGTTCCTTTGGTGGCCACACGGTCTAGAGATAGAGCAGCGGCTTGGTGACAGCAAACGAAGTTGACTCGTTTTGGATAAGAAAAGAAGAAAATCAGTTCGTGCGAGAAGTTGAAGAAACATATGAGAGCAACCTTTCTGCCACACAATTAAGCTAGACAATTGTATCAAAGTGTTCTATTTTATAAATTTACTTTTCTACTTGTATTATAAAATAATTAGGTGCTAAAACTCATTAAGTTTTTGTACTTTTCTCCAATTAAATTTTATCACATATCACTTTTACGTTAAATCTTTATACTTTTGCTGTACTTTGTCTAATTTTTTATCAACCAAACACCCCCTTAATTTTAAGACTCATTTGATAATTTTTATACTTACTATTTTTTATCTATATTTACAAATTTTTGAAAACTGCTATCAAAAACGTGTTTGGTAAACCCGTCTTATATTTTTGTTACCAAAAAAATGAAAATTCAAAAAGAAAAATCATGTTTTCCTTTTTTTTTTCTCTTATAAATATTATATCAATTTTAATAGTTTATCTATTTTTGTTGCATCATAGTAAAATAATTGCTATTTCAAAAAGTTTACTAAACTAAATCATTTAATAAATAATAAATTATTATAATGATTAATTTTATGAAAACTAAAATAATAATTTAAAATTAACTTGATTTTTTATTAAAATAAAATTATTTATTAATAGATAATAATTGCATATAAAACATTTATTTTTTTAAATTAAATTAGGTATAATTCAAATAATAATTTAGTATCAAAATATTTTTTTTAAACACAAAACAATAATTTATGATTAAAATGATGTTTTAATAAAAGAAAATTATTTTAATAGATAACAATTATTTATTAAAATATGTATTTATTAAAAATAAATTAATAAGAAGTCAAATAATATTTTATTATCAAGATGATTTATTTGAGTAGATTAAATTTATTTTTAATAGATAATAATTATATATTAAAACATTTATTTTAGTAAAATTAAAATTAGTAAAGAGTGCATATTAAACGAATTTATTTTATTAAATTAATTTTTAAATAATAATTTATTATTAAAATGATTCATTTTATCAAATTAAAATTTTAAAAAGTAAAAATTATCTCTTAAAATGATTTATTCTATTAAAATATATTGGTAAATTAAATTAATTTTAAAAATTAAAATAATACTTCATTAATATAATTTATGCCCATTTATTATTATTACTATAAATAAATATTTTATAATATTAAAGTAATTGATTTTAAATATTTCATCAAATTAGTGAAATCACTATGAAATTTGTTTTATTAAATTCAATTAATTTTATGAGAAATATAATAAAATTAAACATTTTAAAATAAAAATTATTTTCTATAAATGAAATTGCATTACCATATATGTTTTATGTTTTTATTTTAGAGAAAAAAGAATAACTTTAAATTAAAATTAAAAAAAATTAATAAAAATAAAAAATATAAATATTACCAAACGGACGCTCAATGTAATGGTTCAAAATCTCTAATTATCCAAACCAACCTTGTTACATATACTTAATTATTGATATTTATTGGCTTTGAAGACTGTGAGTTATTTAGGACACCTTTTAGTTTACTACTTTTATCAACAAATTTTAACTTTCTTAAAAATCTTGTAATTTCCTCTAACTTTCCCTAATATATAAATATATAAATCTTCAATTTTCTTCAAAATTTACTAATTTTTTTTTAACTTTTAAAAAAATTTTCAACTTGTTGAGTAATGTACATAACACTTAAAAATGTAAAATTTGACAAATTTGAAAATTTTTGATAGAATTTGATAATTCAAATTCATACTCAATTGCTACCAATAATTCGTGCAAATGATACTTTAAGTAAAATTACTATTATATTTCTTATATAGCTGAAACTTTGGATAAAAAATTCAAATAGAAAAAATTATGATAATTTATGGGTTTTAAATTATTTTCATAACTTTTACTTTCTAAAAGTTATTATGTGTTTTGACCTATCTCTCCAATAAATTTTGGATAAGTATTATAAAAGAAAATACAAATTATGATACTTTAATTTAGCATGTTTAATTTCTTAAAAATCATAACTGGATAAAATTTATGTTAGAAATTTTGATTTGTATATCATTTTGTGAGATATATGGAAATTAATGTAATCAATTAAAATAAGAATTGTGTAGGAATTAAAATTATAAAAATTATCTCAGTCGTTGAATAAAAAAATAATTTTTAATCGTTGAATTTTAAATTGTGATAGGAATATTTTAAAGCTACTCTATTTTATTATATAAGTTGTGTGCAGTCCTTATAAACAACCGTAATTATTAATAATTGTACAACTCTATAGGTTCACGGACACAAAATCGTCGGACTACTAGTTTCACATCAAGTTGACATTCTCTTACAAACCATGAGGACCCCCTTGCTTTGCATGCAATTTGCATAAAAAGTTAATATGAGAAATTTAACGAAAATGATGTGATAACTAACGCTGGTTTAATAATTTTTTATTTTAAATAAATCGACTTATAGGTAAAAGTGAACAAATCCTAACCAAATAAATAAATAATTAAAAAAAAAAGGAAAACAGATTCGAACTCATGAAATTCAATCCAAATGGTTCGATTATTTGGTTTAATTGATTTAATTTTTTTAATTTTTAAAAAAAATTATTTCAATTAATTTGGTTAATTCTAAAATTTTATAGCTGAATCAAGCGAACCAATCAATAAATATATATATATTTTTTCGCAATATGTTTATATTATTTTGTATATTTTTTAAAACCCTAAAATATATTTTTGGTGTTGTTCATTCACTATGCACATTTTAAGTTGTAATTTAAATAATCATATTTTTAATTTTTTATAATTCAGTTTTTTTTGTTAAATTTTATCTTAAAAACAAGTAGAATTATTTCAATCTTTTGATCGTTTTGATCAATAAAATAATAAATTAAAAAATTTTATCAATTCAATTTGGTTTGAATTCTGCGCAAATCAACAATTTTTTTACCCCACTTGAAACTTGATTACATGCATCATTGAGTAACATTTTATATCAATATTATTCATTTTAGAAGAATTTAGTAGAATAAATACACCTTTGTATCATGAGTGCAAATAAATCCGATTCATATTAGCCATGGAATGGGCTAAAATTTTATGAATTTCAATTTTTTGAATGGCTCGAAAATTGAACTAATTATCCTATCAAATTTAGGGTTGTAAATGGGTATTTTAGTTAATACATAATAGCTCAAGAACAAAGAAGGATTGTCAAAAATAAACAAGTGAAAGAGGGAGCAATCCAGGCAAAAGAAAAAAAACTATGCTCAGTTAAGTAGAAAAGGCAACATTAGGATAAAGTGAATAAAAATGAAGGTGAAAACAATAAAGGTGCAAAAAGAAGAAGCAAATTTCCTTTATGATTAAATTACAAAAGAACTTCACATTATCAAAAGTATTATTGGTATAGACCTGATATTTAATGCAGGTTATGCAGCCAAGTAGGCCACATGGAAACGGTGTCCAAAAATAAGAAGCAACAAGGTCAATAAGCACAGATTGCTGAGAATCATCAAGAGAAAGAAAAGCAGTCATTTGTGGCAAAATATTTTGCAACCAATATGACCAGTTTTGCATATCTTATTAATAGTGGTAGCACCCATTGTAATAATGACCTGAATTTTTTCTCACATTTGCAATTTTAACATACTTTTCAGATTGAATTTTTTATCCAGTTGAGGTAGCATGATGGGTAAAGTAGATTTCCGAATGGAATGGTATTATTTAATTTCCTTATATGTTATTTTGATTAGGCCATATTTTTTGGTAATTTAATTACAAAAGTTGAAGATCCAAATAATTATTTGAATAACGTTTTTTTTTTCAGTTTACAATTTTATATTTAATTTATGACACAAGGAGGGGCATTTGGCAAATTGCCTAAAGTTAAAGAATGGAATTGCAAGCTATTTAATCTAAATTTAGACTTTTAATTACATTAGTTTAATTATGAAAATTCAAGCTTTTCTAATTATTTTTTTATTGTCATTTGATTAACGGTAAGTTAGATTGCTTTTGGGTTAGTAGATTGGTTTCTTGTAAATTGTGAATGGGTGCATGGGAGTCAAGTTGCATGCGCTTGAGTAAGGGCGGAGCCAAAGTAGGCCTAGCGGGGTAGTTATCCCCTTTGATTTGAAAAATTATACTAAAATTCTATTGATTTTGTTATATTTTTATAAATTATATTTTTTCATATGTTTTACCCCCACTATATTTTTTTTTCCTATTTATCTTAAAAATATAATTTTATCCCCAATGATTGTAAATCTTGGATTAGTTCCTGCGCTTGAAGGGTGTAGTCTTCTATGTTAGTTATTACCTTAACTAAGAATTGAATGATGGCTAGAAACCACAAGTGTAGATATCCTCCCTATTTGGCCAAAACTAAAGACTTCCAAAAACTAGAAGAAATATCTTCTCTCCTTTATCCCCAACAACTGGCCATGTGTTAGTAAAGAAATATAACCACATTTCACTCTTCCTTCCTCTCGTTTCAACAAAGATAAATAAACTAGCGAGTGTGGTTGAACTGATATAAGCTGGCCACCGTTGAATAGGTTGAACCAAACTGGTGATTGTTTGTCTGTGTGTTTGGATAGGTGGAGTGTGTCACGTGCCTCTTTGGGTTGTTTGCAAGAAATTCATCAAATATAGATAAAACTAGACCTTATTCTAACTCTGTTCTTCTCTTGCTCCCTAAAACTTACGATAAACCAAGCCTGTAGATTGACTTTGTTCTTGAACCCGAACGGCACCTTCTAGAACCTAGAAATGTTCTCCTCCCACAAGATGAAAGATTTTAATTGATATTCTTCTCCAACACATATTGTTTTTCTTTAATCTGAATATTAGGGTTTTTCACAATTGAATGAGAGAAATTATTCGATGGCTACTAGAAAAGGCATATTTTATATTCTGATAAAACTAAGGCAACAATGCATCTTGCGGGCCGCTTAAACACCTTTTGAATTGTTTCCACAGGCCCTAGAATGCTTGAATGATCTTTGAATCCTTTTTTTCTTTTCTATTTTCAAGAATTTTGAGTGCTTGAACTCCATCTGAATTGTTTTTGCAAATCTTAGGATGCTTGAAGTGACTTTTCATGAACCGAGAAACAACCGATCAACAAGACTTGATTTTAGGCACTTCAAAAACTTTACAAACTCAAATTTTGACTCATAATTTTCATTAATCAAAAATAATAGACCTAATAGTATGTAATAGCATGAGTATGTTATTGGTTTTGATATAAAATATATGATCAAATTTCATAAGTTACAGAATTTTCTGGACATGCTATAGTAATTGTTTTATATTTTAGGCTTACATATATCAAAATTTATTAAATTTAATTTATTGGAAACTAGATTGCTTAAGTTTTAATTTCATAGTTCATCAGTAAAAAAAAAAAATTAAGAATGAAGAGTATATGCTTTTTCAAAGTTGATTATTCAATTTGGGTTCTTTCGTTGGAATAGTTTGATTTTTAATGTAAAATATCACTCGTAGAAATTAAATTAATTTCTTATATTTTTATATGTGAGACTATACATCTAGAAGAGCATCTACTAAAAAATTAATTACTTTATAAAAGCTAAAATTAATTTTATAAAAATAGTCAAACATTACTATTTGGTTTGGATTTCTACATTGGAATCATTCTTATTTTGATAAAAAAAACCTCATACCAAGCAATAGAATTAATTTCTGAAGTTTGCATCCATAAAACTATACATCTAAAGAGTGTTTGATAAAAAAATTATAAAAATAGTCAATGTTGACTATTGGGTTTAGATTTTTACATTGGCGTTGAATTTTTGATATAAAAATTATACATAGAAGTTGAATTAATTTTTTATATTTGTACGTAGAAAACTAGATATATATAAGAATATTGAGTAATGAGTTTACGATTTTTAGAGTTCATATAAAGTTTATAAAAATATTAAAAGATGATTATTTTGTGAGGCCCTAGACAAAAACACCTATTTATTTTTCTTAAAATCTATATTAATTGGTAACATAAATAACTTTCAAATTATTATCACGAAGCTTGACTTAATAAAACATTTTGGGCTTTTTAAATTAGCTGAAAATTATTTGTTTTCTGTTTTATGTGAATTATTAAAGTTTATATCCAAATTCTATGTTTGTCAAGATAGTTTTGATATTAAATTCAGTTTATTTATTTATTAGAATATATTCTTGAATATGGTCATATGAGGTTAAATTCAATTGATCTTATAATGAGAACAATAGTTATAGAGGGGGCAACATAAAACTTAGGCCCAAGTAATTAAAAATTCATAAAACAAATTGTAAGGATTGAAACACAATAAACCTATATTAGTTGAACACTTGTCTATTTTGTGTTGTAAAGGTTGGGGTAGATAACTGTTGAGTTATGCTATATTATTAGTTACTGGGTTGGAATTCAAGAGTACTGAAATAGTGGGTTTTAAAACCTAAGGGTTGAAAGTCTTGAGATCTATGCAATTAGGTAGTTACATTTCTTATGGCTAATAACCCATGAAAATGACGTTGATTTTCTATATATGACATTATTTTCCTATGATCAACACTAGGAAGTGGTGTCTTTAGGTGGTAGATAGAACCTTACTGTGACAATTTGGTTCAAGGAAGGAGACAGAGTACTTGACTTAAGTTATGATATTATATTAGTATTGAAGTATGTGTAAAAGATACTTTGGTCTATTATAAACCAAAATTGTATTTAAAGACTAATTTTGAATTTAAATAATTAAATTAGGTTGTTAGAACTAAGATAAAGTCAAAAGTGAATTTTGATTTACCTGTAAACCAAATGAAAAATTATATTTGTTCTTATCGTATAAAATGTCATGTTTTGAGATGATATGACTTTAAAGTTGAATTGTAAATAATGTAAGCACGTCTATGGCATTTATTCATTGGATTTTAGAGTATAGTACACTTGGCTATGTTTAAGTTGTGAGTTTATTTTTATATAACAATTTACATTTCAATATTTTTTATTTAATTTTTGTTCCATTTAATTATTGTTTTGTTTTAATCTATTATACTATTATAAAATTTTGGGACATGACATCTGTCAAAGCTTAGGTTTAGAATACCAAAGGATAGTGGTAGCCTTTTTACCATTTGTGTGTTTTGTGACTAAGTGTTAATATCCCTTGACGCTTATTTGTTTTAGAAATAGTACCTATTTAGGACTTTGGTAGTTGACTATATTTAAGTATATTTATTTCTACTTATAGTTATGGCATTATGAGGTGCACCGGTTGCCAGGGACAAAGATGTCGGCCATGGCTATGGATTCTATGATGACATCTTTAATTGAAGGAAACAATCAACATCAACTGAGGGTGACCCAATGGCAGAGTGACCATACGGGTGGTGATTTTGAGGTTCTTCTAAGGGTAGTTCATAATTCTGAGCCTGGAGGGGTACAATCTGAAGCACTTGGCGTTCATCACAAGTGGGATTTATGGACCCTAATAAGTTTTTGTATAATGCGACTATAACCATGGCTATAGTGGCGGGTAGAGTTAGGGAAATTTTGATATCATTTTTGGTACACACTATTTATCAACCTATTAACCAGAAATTGATTACTCTAGGGGCCATATCACTCTACATATTCCTAAAGGCATTCTTATTCAATTTTTGGGTGATCATTATAATTCTCAGACCATACCTTCTCTTGACAAATAGATATGGGTTAACTTGTGTAGTTTGTTTGGTAGCTTAGCTATTGTGCACGATGTAAAGTTAGGAATGAATGAGTTATAGTAAGTATTTTGTGAGTTTCTCAAAGTGCTCTTGAAAGAATTACTTACATTGCCACTAATTTAGAAGGTAGAATTTAGTATGATTTGGCTCCAAGCACAGAGCCTATATCTATGGTACTGTATTGGTTGGCAGTAGTAGAGTTGGTTTGAACTAAAAATGCATATAGAGGATTTGACCTCAAAGAGTACATCCGTCTCAACGTATCACTGTGGGATGCACTAGCTTGAAGCTAAAAGGGATGGGTTATTGTAGGATTGATAGCACAACCATAAAGAATATAGTACCCTCTACTGAGAATTAATGGTCTATTTAATCAGATGAAAGGATCAGTGTGCTTATCTAAGATTGATTTGAGATTTATTTATCATCAACTAAGGGTGTGGTAAGAGAATGTCCCTAAGATGATTTTTAGGAATCGATACAACCACTATAAGTTTTTGATTATGTTATTTATGTTAATAAATACAGTAATGGTGTTCATGAGTTTCATGAAAAGGGTGTTCATTGCATATTTGGTAGGGGTGGCAAAATGAGCGAGTTGGGTGGATTGGTGATGGTTAAATGTTAAATGAGTGCAACCTAAACTCGCCTATTTAAAAGGTGGGTTGAATATAGGCGGGTTGAATTCGGGTTAGTAAAAACTCATGAATCCGTATCCAGCCCATTTACTTATAACCTAATCTACTTTTATTTAAAAAAAAATTAAAAATTTATCTCAATTAATATGTTTATACATAAAACTTAACTTTTTATCAAATAAAACTCAATTTGTTTAAATTAAAAATTTATTTTAAGAACAATCTCAATTCAATATTTTTTGTCAAGTCTAAAAATTAGACTTAAAACATCGATTTTGTCTTTGGAAGAGTGTGTATTGTGACAAAGACGGTCACATTATGAGCCTTAACATGAATGGACAATCAATCTTACTAACAATCAATCAATCAAGCATCCTTTTTGGTCTCCAATATCTTGAGAGATGGGCTTTGGTTACTAGATCTATCTACTCATTCCTTTGTCGTAAATCTTCCTCTGTAACTCGAGAATCCAAATTTATCAATTCTTTTTTAGAACCTTAGGAGAACTAAACCGGTAATTTGGGGCTATATTATACCCACACACACACACGCGCGCGCGCGCGCACATACACACACACACACACACACACACAGAGGGGCTACCACTGCCGCATCCGCAAAAGCTACTGATGGTGCCCTCGGCCCTCTCCGTGCCTAGCTTATATATGTATATATATTATATTAGTGTGTATATATAAATTTATGTTAGTTTTATTTGTAATTAATTAATTGAGTTGGGGGTAAATTTGTCTTCATAATGAATATTTTAATGAAGTTAGAGTTTAAGTTAGTAGAAGAGGGTTCAGGGTTAGTAACTTTTATGAATAAGGGGGTCTATTTAAATTTTAAATGTTAAGGGGCCTTTCTGTAATTAGCCTAATATTTAGGGAAGGTATGTGTAATTTATCGTTAATTTAATTGGGTGTTTTAACAAATCCAATTTAACAATCTAATTGTACTCTTTTATAAAATTGGTGTTTTATAAATTACTTAATAACTATCCAAGCCCATTTATTTTAGGATTAATTAGATGAATTGATAGGTATGGGTTGACTTTTCCATCCCTAATATCTAGAAAAATTTGTGGCTATCTTCATAGATGAAATTCTTGTGTATTCTTATTCTGAGGAGGAGCATGGAAAACATTTGAGAGTGGTTAAGCAGACCTTGACAAATCATCAGCTATTTTTCAAGCTTAGTAAGTGCGAGTTTTGGTTTCGAGAATTGAAATTTCTAGATCATTGGGTATTTGGAGGAGTAGTTGTAGATTCTTCAAAGATTGAGACTGTTATGGATTAACAGAGGCAGTATTTTATATATGAGATTCATAGTTTTCTTGTCATGAGATTTGTCCAGAATTTCTCAAGGTTGATTGGATTTGACCAGATTGGCTCGGAAATGAGTTAAATTAATTTATAATGAGGCTTGTGAGCACCCATTCCGGGAGCTGAAGAAAAGGTTAACGCCTATGGTGGTCATTCTAGAAAACAGATAAGGTTTTTTAGTATACTACAAGTTTATATGGAAGGGCTAGGCTGTATACTAATGTAGAATGATAGGGTGATTACATATAGGTCTAGACAGTTGAAGTTTACAAGAAAAATTACCTAATTCATTATTTGAAATTAACCTGAGTAATCTTTTCTTTAAAGAGCTAGAGGCACTACTTGTTTAGAGAGAAGTTCGATGTGTTGTTTGATCATAAGAGCCTCAAGTACATCTTTAGTTAGAGGAACCTAAATTTGAAGTAGAGAATATAAATAGAATATATCGAGAATTTTGACTTTAAGTTATGCTACCATCTAGACAAGCAAATGCCATGGCTGATGCTCTTTATCGAAAGAATCATATCAGTCTAGCTGGTCTTATCGTGTGAGAGCCTAGGATAATCGATAGCATTGGGTAGTTTGATTGGACTTCCAGAAGAAGGGCCAAGCTGTGTTATTTACTTCAGTTATTTAGCCATCATTACTAGATTGCGTGATTAAGGCTTAAAGATAAGACAATGAGTCTAATGCCATCAGGCCAAAGTGTTGGGTCCAGAAGAGATGCCGAATGAGACTATCAATTCAGATGATGGGTTATGATTTAAAAGCAGACTACTTCTAGTTTCTATTCAAGTTTTCTAGGCCGGCATGAAGAGGGATGTCACAAAATTTATAAGTGCCTTAATTGTCAGTAAATTAAGGTTGAGCATCGAAGGCTGACAAAATTGCTATAGCAACTATGGATGTCAAAAAATTTATAAGTGCCCTAATTGTCAGCAAATTAAGGTTGAGTATCGAAGGCTGACAAAATTACTATAGCAGCTGTGGATGTCACAAAATTTATAAGTGCCTTAATTGTCAGCAAATTAAGGCTGAGCACCGAAGGCTGACAAAATTGTTACGGCAACTCCCTATTGCTAATTAAAAATGGGAGATTGTGATCATGAACTTCATTTCAAGGTCCGCGAGGTCCCTAAGAGAAGAGGATGCAATTTGGGTAGTTGTAGATAAGTCATCAAGGTCGGTCCAATTCTTATTGCTTTAGTTGATCGATTCTATCGAAACTTTGGCAAGGCAATATATTTAAGAAATTGTGAAGCTTCATGGTGCACCAATGTCTATAGTCTCGAATAGGGATCCTCGCTTTGCATCTAGATTTTGGTAGAATCTCCAATTGGGGACTAAATTACTATTCAGCATAGCATTTCGTCCTTAAATGGATGACCAGTTAGAGAATACCATCTAGACTTTAGAAGATATACTTTGACTTTGTATTTTGGGCTTCTAAGATAGTTAATAAACTCATTGTAGCACCGATAGAGTTTTCTCGTTTTGCTTTTTTTTTTTTTTTTTCCTTTTAAAGTCTTAGAGAATTTATATATTTAAATAACTTTGATCGTAAGAAAATTAAAAAAAAGGATTAAAAAATAAACAAAAGTTGTATTGGACGAATAAAAATCATCTATAGAAATATGTTATAATGTAAAACTTATTTGGAGAAATTTGGTAAAAATTGATTTTTTTATTTGATTAAAAATAGTTATAGAAAAATGGTAAAAGCTTTTTATTTTTTTATTTTTTTATGTATGAGCGAATCATAGATACCATCTTTCGGTTTGTTTGTTCTAGAAATATAAATTTGTCAATATAAAAAAAGTATATTAATTATATTTTTGTAGTAAAAATATTTACTTTGGCATTATTATAGTCTTTTTATTATTAGTAATGAGCATGTATTATGTACAAAGTAAGAAATTATATTATATGTATTAAATATGTTTTTTTTTTAAAATTTATTAAGCATATAATAAATTTGCTAAGGAATGTAACAATATTTAAAAAAATAAAATTTATTTTAGGCACAAGTATGCTAGAATAAAATAACTGATTTATTGTTTTTTCAAGTTTTGGAAATAATAATTTATCAGTTTCTACAATTCAAAATTTTGAAAAGATAAATATAACATGAAAAATAATTAAAATTATGTGTCGTGCTATTTGAAAAGTAATAATATGATTAATAAATTTACCTATATTAGTTCAATTTAAATATTTACATTATTATATTTATTTTTAAAAATATAATATATGCTTAAAAAGTAATAAGTCATCATACAATGAGTTTGCTAAATGATGAAAAATTATTTAAAAAAATTATATTTATTTTTGATACATGTATATTTGAAAATAGAATTTCTTAAATTTTCTGAAAAACATAATTCATTAATTGATACACTTTACAAATTTTGAAATGAATAATAAAAAAATATTTAAAATTGCGTATCATACTATTTAGTAATAATATGATGAAATACATTAAGGCACTTATATTGGTTCAATTTAAATATTTTATTTATCATATTTTATTTTAAAAATCAAATTTATGGTTTAAAAACAATAATTCATCATATAATTAAATTGTTGAATAATGTAAATTATTTTTTAGATAAAATTCATTTATGACATGCGTACCCTTGAAATAATATAGCTGTTTTTATTTTTTTAAAGCAATAATTTATCAATTTTTAAAATAATTAAAATTATTTTTCATGCTATTTAATAAAAGTAATATGATGAAATAAATTTACCACACTTATATTGATTCAATTCTAATATTCATTTTATTATATATTTTATCTATAAAATATCTGATAGAATTATATTGGAACTATGTTAAAAATTTTAATATCTATTAACAACGTCTTTATAAAATGAATATTTTTATATTTAGCATACTTCTAATAAAACTTTTGTATGTAATTCTCTAACCAAATTTTCGCGCGTGCGACTGAGCAAAGACTTTTTATTGGGCGTCCGGCCGCGCTGATTGGTTGTGGCCCACTTGCTAACCGGGCTCCGTCCTGTATTTTCTCGTGTCCTTATGTACACAAACACTGAAGTGTGTTTTGAGTGTGAAATTTAAAAAAATAAAAGTAAAAATAAAATTAAGTAAATTTTAAGATATTAGGTATTTGATATATATTTTAAAAAGTGTAAAATGAACTAGAAAAAGTTTGATAAAATTGAGAAATGCTAAAGAAAGTTAAAAAAAATAATTAGAATCTTTTGATTAAAAAAATTAGATATTTTATTTTTTTCGAATTTAACATTCCAAAACTACACATATATACATACATATTATCATATTTAGAATTAATCATTGCTTTGAAATAAAAGGGTTATTGTCTCATCTGTAACATCATTGCTTTTAAGCACTGGATGCCAGCCAAGATCCAAGGAGTAAAGTTTATTGAGGTATTTTTCGGTCCCCTTATTAATGGGGCATGTTTTTTCCTTGATGGGACTATATATTTGTATATGGTGGTTAGTGGGACCAATTACAATACTATCACTTACTTTAAAAATTTTCAGTAATTTCTTAGTAAGAAAAAGTATTTTTATTTTGTTAAACCCTATAATTAAAGAAGTTGTAATTAATATATGAATCACCTCTTTAAAATGATGAGGGAAAAAAAAAAACCTTAGAAATGTGAAGTCTTGGTTATTTTAATCAGTAAACTCAATTAGAGGTCGCTGATAAAAAAAATTTAAGATGAAATCTAACTTAATTTTATTAGGGTCGTGGAATTTTGCGAAGGCAGATTCAGAATTTGTAGCCAGTAAAGAGTAAAAGTAAAAGTACAAATTATAGATGAATAAAGGAAAAAAATAATTAAAAAAATAGGACAAAGTACAATTTCTAATTTAATTAAGATAAAATAATAGAATATAAGTGTAATTCTTCAAATGAATCTCGATCTTGCGTAGGTCTGCCCTTGATATTGTAATTAAGAGAAGTCATCTCTTGTTTTTAATTTAAGAATAGAAAAATGAAATAAATTTTAAATCATTATAGAAAGTAAGAAATTTATAACACTCTATTTGGAATTATAAATTTAATAAGGTTTGATTTCATTTGGTGAGAATTTCTACTAATTATTATTTTTAAAATCAAAAAAGGTTTTGTGAATTGAATTTGATTTCATTTCATAACTTAAATTTTGGTATTTCTATATCATTTGAAATCAGATCCAGAATAATTGAATTTGATGAGAATCGATTCGTTTCTTAAGCCATTTAAGTAAGTGAATAAATTTACCCTCATATGTCATATTTATCATATTTTGTTTATTTTCGATTGACATGTTAAAATTTGATATTTCTCTTTAATCAATTTAATTTAATTCTTAAATTCAAACGTTTATTTGATACATAAAATTTTATTTATCAAATCAAGTCAAATCTATATTTTCAAATCAAATCAATTCTAAAACAAAAATATTTCACTAATGGAGTGTAAATCTAAATTGAATTACACATCTGTTTAAATAATAAATAAATCTTCATACAAGAACTTTCATCATATAAAATTAAAATTCTTGTAATAGTTACGTAATTGTGTAAAAAATTCTCTCTCTCTCTCTCTCTCTCTTTTTTTTTTTTAATTTTCCTTGTAGAATAAAGAAAAGAAAGACTAGTTTCTTGAACTTAATTTAATATGCAAATGCTTTTCAAGTTTTGTTAGATATATATATATATATATTCCGACATAGTTACTTTTTGCTAAAGCCTCATTATTCCGAACAGTATAAATTACTACCTTTATTTATGCATCTTATATGATTTTTATTTTTATTTTAAATATTTTCACCATATTTACTCAAAATTCTTAATTTTTTTTATTTTTTTATTTTTAAGTTTTATATCCATCTTTTCTACCGTCTGTACACTCATGAAAAGTGCTAGAATTTGCAATTTAGTAATCAGACTTTATTTAAAATTTGCAAGTCACATTTTTCTTATGAATTCCTCAATTAGAATATTTAGTTGTCTGTATTTCTATTAAAATTATGTATCTATTACCTGCTGTCAAATAGAATCTTTGTTGTCCGGAATCACCTTTGTGGAAGATAATATTAGTGAAACATAGGGTTTGCATTCATAGCTTTATGTAGAGAAATTCAAATAATCTGGATTCTTTTTTCGTGCATGGTGTGGTGGTGGGAGAGAATAAAGGGGGAAAATCTTGATGAAGAGACAGAAAGAAAGTTGCTATAGGTTAGAAAACGTACATCGAAAGTACCAAAATATTGCAAACGAAATTATAAAAATGCATGCTTCAATTATATGTATCCATACCAAGGATTTTGGAAGAATATATCTTAATTAACATCACCTACAGAATATGCATGCAACATTAAAAAAAATGAGAAAATATAAGAAAGATCTAATTAGTAAGGCCTTCCCTTTACAATCTTTAAAGAGTAATTATGCGATTTCAAAGTAAAGAAAATGATATAATAGCTGGTCGGCTCACGGTATTGTTCCCAATAATTTGTTTTCAAGACATTTGCATAGCTTGGAACGTTGAGTACTACGTTGTCTTGGAACCATAGGACAGTAGTACTTAATGGACCACCTTTTTATATATAGATACTAGTAATTGTCTACGTCTAAAAGTATAAAATATAATTTAACGTATAAATAACTTACATTTAAATTTATAGACCAACTTACATGAATAACTTTTATATATTATTATATAAAAATTAGCTTAAAATTTGATATTTATATAAATATTAAATCATGAACTATATTATTTTATAGATATAACAGTTTGATTTTATTTACTAGGCTTAGTGGTGGTAGGAAGCTTAACTTTTGCAAAAATTGGTGTAAAAGTGATAGCTAACAAGATTTAGTTGGAAAAAATAAAAAAAAAAATTGACAAAAATTTGATTTTTTTACCTTCCAAACAGTTATAAAATTTATCTCTTCTATATAATTGTACCTAAATATTTACAAAAATACTGTACTTAGAAGTTGAAATCCTAAAAAAATGCTTAGCTAGGTGAAGTCCACTAAGAGGGTGTGGATGAGTTTTTTGGTAATTATAAAAAGGAACTTAGTTTACCCGAGAGGCTGAAAATTGAAGATTAGAGGGAATAAAAGCTAAAACAACGGATGAAGAAAAGAGAAAAGAGCAAAGCAATGACCACCAGGAGAGACTCTTGATAAATTCTAAAAATGACGATAGAAAATTTGCAAAAAAAGAAAATGACGATAGAAAGAAAAATGAAGAAAGAGAAGAGAAGTATATTTTCTGGTGTTTTTACATAGAAGCGATGGTATATATATACACATACACTTTTGGTGGCTAACTATTTCACGTGACTACTGCCAGCTGGCTATGCTGACAATATAGATATAACTAACGATGCAAGCACTCAAGGTGGTCTTCTGGTAGTGTTGTTAGTTGCAACCACTTGTGTCAGGTGGTGATATCACATTTGTTTCAACTCGAAGAGGCTCCTAAGTGAGGCATAGATGTTCAAAATGCCAAGCTTGCTAATGATGAAATGGAAGCAATCAGAGGATAAAGTGAGAAGGAACACAGACTAACTTGATAATCCCAGCATGCAACTTCTCTCTAACAAAATGACAATCAATCTCCACATGGTTCATCCTCTCATGTTGAACAAATGTTGAAGCTAGAGCCAAAGTAGATTTGCTATCAGTAAATAATAAGTCTGGCAGAGGATGAGCAATGTGTAAATCCTTTAAGAAGAATAATAACCATTGAATTTCACAAGTAGTATAAGCTAATGCTCTACACTCTGCCTTTACATATGATCGATAGACAGTAGACTGCTTTTTAGCCTTCCAATAGATTAAGGAATTACCAAGAAAAAAGCAATAACTTGTGATGGATTGCCTGGTATCAACTTGCCTAATCACTATCGCTATATCCTTTAAGCTGTAAAGGAGAAGAAGCAGAGAAGAACAGCCCTTAACCAACTGTCCCCTTGATGTATCTGAGAATTCTTTGTGCTGCATGAAGACGAATGGAAGCAAGCTTGGAGAGAAATTGACTAAAAATATGAACACAATATGAGATATTAGGTCTAGTGATAGTAAGATGAAGCAACTTGCCAATTAGTCTTTTGTAGGTAGATGAATCATCCAAAACATCCTCAGCAGTAACAGAAAATTTAATATTGGATTGCATAGGCACGGAAACAGATTTATGCCCTAGCAAACTTGTGTCATCCAATATGTCTAATGCATATTTTCTTTGACAAATAGAGATGCCTGACCGCTCTCAAATAAGGAAGAGGTTCACTCTCAAGTATAAGAGGTCGGT
>QLOD02000017.1:21281057-21294479 GCA_003260245.2 Sideroxylon spinosum | reverse complement strand
CAACCATTTGCTATGTATACTCGATATGTTAGTACTTTGAACCCAAACAAAACATAACATCAAATTTTACTTTAAATAATTTCTCTTTAAATTTACGTTTTAAACCTCATTATTCACCAATACATTAAATAACACAAACTTTAAATTCACTAAGCAATCAACCTCATGTTGTAGGTATTTTACGAAACAATATCCACCAAACTAATGCAGGACACTAACATCAAATAACTAATAAATGGCCAAACGATAGTATGGAGATACATATACACACACACACACACACATATATATATATATATGTTTATATTAGAATCAATTAACTTCCAGCCTTTGTTTCGTTTTCTTTTATTGATACAATGAATAATTGATTATGCACAATACAGTAATAATTGATTTTGCACTTTCACATTGAACGAGAATATATAAAAAATAAATAATTATATATATAAACAAACACTAGTCACTAGTAGGAGGCAGAGTTTTCTCGGTCGCCAAAAGCGGTCGAGAAAAATAACTTTAGCGGTCGACTATTCCTTTGTCAACCGTCAGACGACCAGTCTATGACAGTCAAATTTGCTTGGGTCGAGAAAGACTTTTCACGATTGCCTAAAAGGAGGTCAACAAATGTTTCGACCGCCTGAAGCGATCAACTAAAGGTGTCGCAAAACTTTTACACGACTGCTTTGAGGCAAACGACATTGGTCTTTGTCAACCGCTTACAAGCGATCGACAAAATATGGCTATTGTTGACTACTATTAAGCGGTGTCGAGAAAAACTATATAATTTTTTACAAAACTTTTCTTATTTCATCTTAAACTTATTTAAAAACCCGTAAATTCATATAACAAAACCTGTACATTGATTGAACTTGCGTATGCACATAGACAAAATTTAAATTATCCAAACAAAATACCCATAAATTTTCATCCTATATGTAACAAAATGCACATGATGTCATCCTTAATTTTGCAAAAGGTTTGAAAATAAAACAATGTCTTCTTACCATATGTCAACCTTAAAACAGTTAGGGAACCAATCAAATCTGAAATATTATAACCAAAAAAGTTTATCAAAAAGTGACTATAATCAATGAAATTAAAATTTAAATTAAAATTAAAATCATAACAAATTTATATAGAAAATATTTAAATTTCATCAAATTAAAAGTATAAACTTTCTGAGGCCATTCATGGCCATCCATAAGTCAAATTCAAGCTCCGTTCATTGTCATCGTTTCCAAATGGTGTCGAATCACTACATGTAAAGTTTGGTTCGTAATAGACCCCGTTTGCTTCATTTGAGCAGTGAAATAATAAGTACGTGTATTGTAATCCTTGTGTGTGAACTCAAAACTACCTGGAGCTTTTTATGGCCATCCGTAATGCAAATTCAAGACATGTTCACCCATACAATCTCTAAATGGTCTAGAGTCATCACACGTGAACTTTCATTCACAATGGACCCCGTCTACTCGGTCTGAGTAGTCCAATCCTAAGAATGTGTGTTCGAAGCCTAAATGTGTCAACTCAAACCTACACATAGACATTTATGGCCATCCATAACTCGAATTGAAGCCCCATTCATTCCTATAGTTTCAAAATGGTCTAGAGTCACTACCTATGAAGTTTCATTTGCACCGGACCCTGTTTGCTCGATCCGAGCAGTTGAATCCTAAGAATGGGTGGGCTAAGCTTTTGTGTCAACTCAAACCTACTTGGAGGCATTTATGGCCATCCGTAACTCAGATTGAAGTCTTATTCATTCCTAGAGTTTTGAAATGGTCTAGAGTCACTACATGTGAAGTTTCATTCACACCAGACCTTGTTTGCTCGATCTGAGTAATTGAATCCTAAGAATGGGTGAGCTAAGCCTTATGTGTCAACTCCAACCTACCCGGAGGCATTTATGGCCATCCGCAACTCGAATTGAAGCCCCGTTCATTCCTATAATTTTGAAATAGTCTAGAGTCACTACATGTGAAGTTTCGTTCATACCGGACCCCGTTTGCTCAATCTGAGCAGTTGAATCCTAAGAACGGGTGGCCTAAGCCTTACGTGTCAACTCAAACAAATCCGGAGGCATTTATGGCCATCCGAAACTTAGATTGAAGCCCCATTCATTCCTACAATTTCTTAATGGTCTAAAGTGACTACATGTGAAGTTTTGTTCACACTAGACCCCGTTTGCTCGATCTGAGCAGTTGAATCCTAAGAACGAGTGGCCTAAGCCTTATGTGTGAACTCAAAACAAAACAAAGGAATGTATGACCATCCGCAACTAGTATTCAAGGCCCATTCACTCTTGTAGTTTCTAAATAGTCTAGACTCACTTCGCATGAAGTGTAGTCTGAAAAGAACCCCGTTTGCTTGATTTAATCAGTGAAATCCTAAGTTAACATTATTTCTAAGCCTTGTTTGTCAACTCAAACCTACCCGGAGGCATTTATGGTCGTCTGTAACTCGGATTGAAGCCTTATTCATTCCTTCAGCTTCTAAATGGTCGAACGTCACTACATGTGAAGTGTCATTCACAGCGGACCCCGTTTGTTCAATCTGAGCAGTTGAATCCTAAGAACAGGTAGGCTAAGCCTTATGTGTCAACTCAAAACAAAACAAAGGAATGTATAGCCATCCATAACATGGATTCAAGGGTTGTTCACTCCTTCAATTTCTAAAAATTCTACACTCACTACACAAAAAGTGCGGTTTGCAAAGGACCCCGTTTGCTTGATTTAATCAGTGAAATCCTAAGTTAACATTATTTCTAAGCCTTGTGTGTCAACTGAAACCTCACCGAAGGCATTTATGGCCATCTGTAACTCGGATTGAAGCCTTGTTCATTCCTACAGGTTCTAAATGGCCTAGAGTCGCTACATGTGAAGTTTCATTTGCACCGGACCTCGTTTGCTTGATCTGAGTAGTTGAATCCTAATAACGGGTGGGTTAAGCGTTATGTGTTAACTCAAACCAACCCGGAGGCATTACTGGCCATCCGAAACTCATATTGAAGCTCAGTTTGTTCTCAAAGTCTTGAAATGGTCTAGAGCCCCTACATGTGAAGTTTCATTCGCACCAGACCCCGTTTGCTCGATCTAAGCAGTTGAATCCTAAGAATGGTGGGCTAAACCTTATGTGTCAACTCAAAACAAAACAAAGGAATGTATGGCCATCTGGAACTTGGATTCACTTCTGTAGTTTCTAAATAGTCCATACTCACAACGCAAACGTGTGGTTCGTAAAGTACCCTGTTTGCTTGGCTTAATCAGTGAAATCTTACGTTAACATTATTTCTAAGCCTTGTGTGTCAACTAAACCTACCCGGAGGCATTTATGGCCATCCGTAACTTAGATTGAAGCCCTGTTCATTCCTATAGTTTCTAAATGATCTAGAGTCACTACATGTGAAGCTTTATTCACACCGGACCCTGTTTGCTCGTTTGAGCAGTCGAATCCCATAAACGGGTAGGCCAAGCGTTATGTGTCAACTCAAACTTACCTGGAGGCATTTATGGCCATCTGTAACTCAGATTCAGGCCCAATTTATTCCTATAGTTTTGAAATGGTCTAGAACCCCTACATGTGAAGTTTTATTCACGTCGGACCCCGTTTGCTTAATCTGAACAGTAGAATCGTAAGAATAGGCGGGCTAAGCCTTACGTGTCAACTCAAACCTACATAGAGGCATTTATGGCCATCCGTAACTTGGATTAAAGCCCTGTTCATTCTTACAGTTTCAAAATGGTCTAGTGTCACTACATATGAAGTTTCATTCACATTGAACCCCGTTTGCTCGATCTGAGCAGTTGAATCCTAAGAACGAATAAGCTATGCCTCATATGTCAACGCAAACCTACAGGTGGAATTTACTCCCATTTGTAACTTGGATTGATGCCCATTCATTCCTATAATTTTTAAATGGTTTACAGTCACTACATGTGAAATTTCATTCGCACCGGACCCCGTTTGCTCGATCTGAGCAGTTGAATCCTAAGAACAGGAGGGCGAAGCCTTATGTGCCAACTCAAACAAACCTGGAGGCATTTATGGCCATCCTAACTCAGATTGAAGCCCTGTTCATTCTTGTAGTTAAAAAATGGTCTAGAGTCACTACATGTGAAGTTTCGTTCACATCGAACCCCATTTACTTGATCTGAGCAGTTGAATCCTAAGAATAGGTGGGCTATGCCTTAAGTGTCAACTCAAAACAAAACAAAGGAATGTATAGCCATCCGTAACTTGGATTCAAGGGCCATTCACTCTTACAGTTTCTAAATAGTCTATACTCACTACACACAAAGTGTGGTTCGTAAAAGACCCCGTTTGCTTGGTTTAATCATTGAAATACTAAGTTAACATTATTTCTAAGCTTTATATGTCAACTGAAACTTACCCAGAGGCATTTATGGCCATCCGTAACTCTAATTGAAGCCCCATTTATTCCTATAGTTTCTAAATGGTCTAGAGTCACTGCATGTGAGTTTCATTCACAGCGAACCCCCTTTGCTCGATCTGAGCAGTTGAATCCTAAGAACGAGTAGGCTATGCCTTATGTGTCAATGCAAACCTACCCGGAGCCATTTATGGGCATTCGTAACTCTGACAGAGGCCCATTTGTTCCTAAAATTTTTAAATGGTTTAGGGTCACTACATGTGAATTTTCATTTGCATTGGACCCCGTTTACTCGATCTGAGCAGTTGAATCCTAACAACGGGTGAGCTAAGCCTTATGTGTCAACTCAAAACAAAACAAAGGAATATATGGCCATCCGTAACACGGATTCAAGATCCATTCACTCCTGCAGATTCTAAATAGTCTATACTAACTACGTACGAAGTGTGGTTCACGAAGAACACATTTGCTTGGTTTAATCAGTGAAATCCTAAGTTAACATTATTTCTAAACCTTTTTATGTCAACTCAAAACTACCCGGAGGCAATTATAGCCATCCGTCACTCGGATTCAAGCCCCGTTCATTCCTACAGCTTTTCAATGGTCTAAAGTCACTACATGTGAAGTTTTGTTCACACTGAACCCCGTTTACTCGATCTAAGTAGTTGAATCCTAAGAACGGGTGGGCTATGCCTTAAGTGTCAACTCAAAACAAAACAAAGGAACGTATGGCCATCTGTAACTTAGATTCAAGGGCCATTCACTCTTATAGTTTCTAAATAGTCTATACTCACTACACACAAAGTGTGGTTCGCAAAAGACCCCATTTGCTTGGTTTAATCAATGAAATCCTAAGTTTACATTATTTCTAAGACTTTTGTGTCAACTCAAACCTACCCGGAGGCATTTATGGCCATCCGTAACTCGGATTGAAGCCCCGTTCAATCCTACAGTTTCTAAATAGTCTAAAGTCACTACATGTAAAGTTTCGTTCACACCAAACCCTGTTTACTTGATCTGAGCAGTTGAATCCTAAGAACGAGTGGGCTATGCCTTAAGTGTCAACTCAAAACAAAACAAAGGAATGTATAGCCATCCGTAACTTGGATTCAAGGGTCGTTTACTCTTACAGTTTCTAAATAGTCTATACTCACTACAAACAAAGTGTGGTTCACAAAAGACCTGTTTGCTTGGTTTAATCAGTAAAATACTAAGTTAACATTATTTCTAAGCTTTGTATGTCAACTAAAACCTACCTGGATGCATTCATGGCCATCTGTAACTCTAATTGAAACATTATTTATTCCTATAGTTTCTAAATGGTCTAGAGTCACTACATGTGAAGTTTCATTTACACCGGACCCCGTTTACTCGATCTGAGCAGTTAAATCCTAAGAACGGGGAGCTAAGCGTTATGTGTCAACTCAAACCTACCCGGAGGCATTTATGGCCATCGGTAACTTAGATTGAATCTTGGTTTATTCCTACAGTTTTGAAATGGTCTAGAGTCACTGCATGTAATGTTTCATTCGCATCGGACCCCGTTTGCTCAATCAAGCAGTTGAATCCTATAAATGGGTGGGCTAAGCCGTATGTGTCAACTCAAACCCACCCGGAGGCATTTATGGCCATCCGTAACTCAGATTGAAGGCCCACCCATTCCTATAGTTTCAAAATGGTCTAGAGTCACTACATGTGATGTTTCGTTCACCTCAAACCCAGTTTGCTCGATCTAAGTAGTTGAATCCTAAGAACGAGTGGACTACGACTTATGTGTCAACGCACATCTAGCGGGAGGCATTTATGGCCATACGAAACTTAGATTGAAGCCCCACTCATTCCTATAACTTCTAAATGGTTTAAAGAAACTGCATGTGAAGTTTCATTCACACCGGACCCTGTTTGCTTGATTTGAGCAGTTGAATCCTAAGAACGGGTGGGCCAAGCGTTATGTGTAAACTCAAGGAATTTATGGCCATCCAAAACTTAGATTGAAGCTCGGTTTAATCCTACTATTTTAAAATGGTCTAGAGTCACTACAGGTGAAGTTTCATTTGCACGAACCCCATTTGCTCGATCTGAGCAGTTGAATCCTAAGAACGAGTGGGCTAAGCCTTATGTGTGAACTCAAAACAAAACAAAGGAATGTATGGTCATCCGTAACTTGGATTCAAGGCCCATTCACTCTTACAATTTCTAAAAAGTCTAGACTCACTTCACATGAAGTGTAGTTTGAAAAGAACCCCGTTTGCTTGGTTTAATCAGTGAAATCCTAAGTTAACTTTATTTCTAAGCCTTGTTTGTCAACTCAAACTTACCTGAAGGCATTTATGGCCATCCGTAACTCGGATTGAAACCCCGTTCATTCGTACAATTTTTAAATGGTCTAAAGTCACTACATGTGAAGTTTCGTTCACACCGAACCCTGTTTGCTCAATGTAAGCAATTGAATCCTAAGAACATATAGGCTAAGCCTTATGTGTCAACTTAAAACAAAACAAAGGAATGTATGGCCATCCGTAACTTGGATTTAAGGGTCGTTCACTCCTTCAATTTCTAAAAATTATATACTCACTACACAAAAAGTATGGTTTGCAAAGGACCCCGTTTGCTTGATTTAATCAGTGAAATCCTAAGTTAACATTATTTCTAAGCCTTATATGTCAACTCAAACCTCACCGGAGGCATTTATGGCCATCCGTAACTTGGATTGAAGCCTTGTTCATTTATACAGGTTCTAAATGGTCTAGAGTCACTAAATGTGAAGTTTCATTTTCTCCGGACCCATTTTTCTTGATCTAAGCAGTTGGATCCTAAGAAAAGGTGGCCTATGCGTTATGTGTCAACTCAAACCTACCCGGATGCATTTATGGCCATCCGAAACTCGAATAGAAGAACAGTTTATTCTTATAGTTTTGAAATGGTCTAAAGCCCCTACGTGAAGTTTCGTTCGCACCAGACCCCGTTTGCTCGATCTGAGCAGTTGAATCCTAAGAACGAGTGGGCTAAACCTTATTTGTTAACTCAAAACAAAACAAAGAAATGTATGGCCATCCGTAACTTGGATTCATTCCTGTAGTTTTTAAATCGTCTATACTCACAACAGAAAAGTGTGGTTCGTAAAGGACCCTGTTTGCTTGGTTTAATTAGTGAAATCTAAGTTAACATTATTTCTAAGCCTTATGTGTCAACTCAAACCTACCCAAAAGCATTTATGGCCATCTGTAACTCAGATTGAAGCCCCATTCATTCCTATAGTTTCTAAATGGTCTAGAGTCACTACATGTGAAGTTTCATTCACACCGGACCCCGTTTGTTCGATCTGAGCAGTTGAATCCTAAGAACGGGTATGCTAAGGATTATGTGTCAACTCAAACTTACGCGGAGCTATTTACGGCCATCCATAACTCGGATTGAAGCCTGGTTTATTTCTACAGTTTTGAAATGGTCTAGAGCCCCTACACGTGGAGTTTCATTCACGCTGGACCCCGTTTGCTCGATCTGAGCAGTTGAATCGTAAGAACAGGTGGGCTAAGCCTTATACGTCAACTCAAACCTACCTAGAGGAATTTATGGCCATCTGTTACTTGGATTAAAGCCCTATTCATTCTTACTGTTTCAAAATGGTCTAGAGTCACTACATGTGAAGTTTCGTTCACACCAAACCCCGTTTGCTCGATCTGAGCAGTTGAATCCTAAGAACGAGTGGGCGATGCCTCATGTGTCAACGCAAACCTATAGGAGGCATTTACGCCCATTCGTAACTCAGATTGATGGCCTATTCATTCCCATAATTTTCAAATGGTTTAGAGTCACTAAATTTGAAGTTTCATTTGTACCAGACCCCATTTGCTCGATCAGAGCACTTGAATCCTAAGAACGGGGGGGCAAAGCCTTATGTGCCAACTAAAATTAACCCAGAGGCATTTATGGCCATCCGTAACTCAGATTGAAGCCCAGTTCACTCCTATAGTTTCAGAATGGTCTAGACTCACTACATGTGAAGTTTCGTTCACACCGAACCCCATTTGCTCGATCTGAGCAGTTGAATCCTAAGAACGAGTGGGCTATGCCTCATGTGTCAACGCAAACATACCCGGAGCCATTTTTGGCCATTCATAACTCGGACTGAGCCCCATTCATTCCTACAATTTCTAAATGGTTTAGGGTCACTACATGTGAAGTTTTGTTTGCGTTGGACCCCGTTTACTCTATCTGAGCAGTTGAATCCAAGGAACGGGTGGGCTTAGCCTTATGTGTCAACTCAAAACTAAACAAAGGAATATAAGGCCATCCGTAACATGGATTCAAGATCCATCCACTCCTGTAGTTTCTAAATAGTCTATACTAACTACAAACAAAGTGTGGTTTGCGAAGAACACCATTTGCTTGGTTTAATCAGTGAAATCCTAAGTTAACATTATTTCTAAGCCTTGTTTGTCAACTGAAACCTACCCGAAGGCATTTATGGCCATCCGTAACTCAGATTCAAGTCCCATTCATTCCTACAGTTTCTAAATTGTCTAAAGTCACTACATGTGAAGTTTCATTAACACTCGATCTGAGTAGTTAAATCCTGAGAACGGGTACGCTAATCCTTAAGTGTCAACTCAAAATAAAACAAAGGAATGTATGGCCATCCGTAACTTGGATTCATGGGCCGTTCACTCCTGCAGTTTCTAAATGGTCTATACCCACTACACACAAAGTGTGGTTTGCAAAGGACCCCGTTTGCTTGGTTTAATCAGTGAAATACTATGTTAACTCCATTTTTAAGCTTTGTGTATCAACTCACACCTACCCCGAGACATTTATGGCCATCCGAAAGTCAGATTGAAGCCCCATTTATTTCTATAGCTTCTACATGGTCTAGAGTCACTACATGTGAAGTTTCATTCACACCAGACCCCGTTTGCTTGATCTGAGAAGTTGAATCCAAAGAATGGGTAGGCTAAGCGTTATGTGTCAACTCAAACCTACCCGGAGGCCTTTATGGCCATCTGTAACGTAGATTGAAGCTCGATTTATTCCTATAATTTTGAAATGATCTAGAATCACTAGATGTGAAGTTTCATTCGCACCGGACCCCGTTTGCTCGATTTGAGCAGTTGAATCCTAATAACGGGTGGGCTAAGCCTTATGTGTCAACTCGAACCCACCCGGGGGCATTTATGGCCATTCGGAACTCAGGTTGAAGCCCCGTTCATTCTTACTGTTTCAAAATGGTCTAGGGTCACTGCTTGTGAAGTTTCATTCACACCAAACTCCGTTTGCTCGATCTGAGTAGTTAATTCCTAAGAACGAGTGGACTATGCCTTACGTGTCAACGCAAACCTACCGGGAGGCATTTATGTCCATTCATAACTCAGATTGAAGCCCCATTCATTCCTATAATTTCTAAATCGTTTAGAGTCCCTACTTGTCAAATTTCGTTCACACCGGACCCCGTTTGCTCGATCTGAGCATTTGAATCCTATGAACGGGTGGGCTAATCGTTATGTATCAACTCTAACCTAACCGGAGGCATTTACGGACATCCGTAACTAAGATTGAAGCTCGGTATATTCCTATAATATTTAAATGGTCTAGAGTCACTACATGTAAAGTTTCAGTTGCACCGAGCCCCGTTTGCCTGATTTGAACAGTTGAATCCTAAGAACGGCTGAGCTAAGCCTTATGTGTCAACTCAAACCTACCGAGAGGCCTTTATGGCCATCCGTAACCTGGATTAAAGCCCTATTCATTCTTACAGTTTCAAAATGGTCTAGAGTCACCACATGTGATGGTTCGTTCACACCGAACCCCGTTTGCTCGATCTGAGCAGGTGAATCCTAAGAACGAGTGGGCTATGCCTCATGTGTCAACGCAAACCTGTAAGAGGCATTTACGCTCACTCCTAACTCAGATTGATGCCACATTTATTCCTACAATTTCTAAGTGGTTTAGAGTCACTTCATGTGAAGTTTCATTCGCATCGGACCCTGTTTGCTCGATCTGAGTAGTTGAATCCTAAGAACGGGTTGGCAAAGCCTTATGTACCATCTCAAACAAATCCGAAGGAATTTATGGCCATCCGTAACTTAGATTGAAGCCCAGTTCATTCCAATTGTTTCAAACTAGTCTAGAGTCACTACATGTGAAGTTTCATTCACACCGAACCCCGTTTGCTCTATCTGAGCGGCTGAATCCTAAGAACGAGTGGGCTGTGCCTTATGTGTCAATGCAAACCTACCCAGAGCTATTTATGGCCATTCATAACTCGGATTGAGCCCCGTTCATTCCTACAACTTCTAAATGGTTTAGGGTCACCACATGTGAGGTTTCGTTTGCAATGGATCCCTTTTACTCGATCTGAACAATCCTAAAAATGGGTGGGCCAAGCCTTATGTGTCAACTCAAAACAAAACAAAGGTATATATGGCCATCCGTAACATGGATTCAAGATCCGTTCACTCCTGCAGTTTCTAAATAGTCTATACTAACTACGTACGAAGAGTGGCTCGCGAAGAACACTATTTGCTTAGTTTAATCAGTGAAATCCTAAGTTAACATTATTTCTAAGCCTTGTGTGTCAACTCAAACCTACCTGGAGGCATTTATGGCAATCCGTAACTCGGATTGAAGCCCCGTTCATTCCTACAGTTTCTAAATGGTCTAGAGTCACTACATGTGAAGTTTCATTCACACCGGACCCCATTTGCTTGATCTGAGCCGTTGAATCCTAAGAACGGGTGGGCTATGCCTTAAGTGTCAACTCAAAACAAAACAAAGGAATGTATAGCCATCCGTAACTTGGATTCAAGGGCCGTTGACTCTAACAATCTCTAAATAGTCTACACTCACTGCACACAAAGTGTGTTTCGCGAAGGACCCCGTTTGCTTGGTTTAATCAGTTAAATACTAAGTTAACATTATTTCTAAGCTCTGTATGTCAACTAAAACCAATCCGGAGGCATTTATGGCTATCTGTAACTCTAATTGAAGCCCCATTTATTCCTATAATTTCTAAATAGTCTACAATCACTACATGTTAAGTTTCATTCACACCGGACCCCGTTTTCTCACTCTGAGCAGTTGAATCCTAATAACGGGTGGGCTAAGCCTTATGTGTCAACTCGAACACACCCGGGGGCATTTATGGCCATCCAGAACTCAGGTTGAATCCCCGTTCATTCTTACTATTTCAAAATGGTCTAGGGTCACTACATGTGAAGTTTCGTTCACACCAAACTCCGTTTGCTCGATCTGAGCAGTTGAATCCTAAGAACCAGTGGACTATGCCTTATGTGTCAACGCCAACCTACCGGGAGCCATTTATGTCCATTCATAACTCAGATTGAAGCCCCATTCATTCCTATAATTTTTAAATCGTTTAGAGCCCCTACATGTGAAATTTCATTCACACCAGACCCCGTTTGCTCGATCTGAGTAGTTGAATCCTATGAACGTGTGGGCTAATCGTTATGTATCAACTCAAACATACCCAGAGTCATTGACGGCCATACGTAACTAAGATTGAAGCTCGGTTTATTCTTATAATATTTAAATGGTCTAGAGTCACTACATGTGAAGTTTCAGTTACACCGGGCCCCGTTTGCTCGATTTGAGCAGTTGAATCCTAAGAACCGGTGGGCTAAGCCTTATGTGTAAACTCAAATCTACCGGGAGGCATTTATGGCCATCTGTAACTTGGATTGAAGCCCTGTTCATTCTTACAGTTGCAAAATGGTGTAGAGTCACAACATGTGATGTTTCACTCAAACCGAACCCCGTTTTCTCGATTTGAGCAGCTGAATCGTAAGAACGAGTGGGCTATGCCTCATGTGTCCACGCAAACCTACCCGATGCCATTTGTGGCCATTCGTAACTCGGACTGAGCCCCATTCATTCCTACAATTTCTAAATGGTTTAGGGTCACTACATGTGAAGTTTCGTTTACGCTGGACCCCGTTTACTCTATCTGAGCAGTTGAATCCTCGGAACGGGTGGGTTAAGCCTTATGTGTCAACTCAAAACTAAACAAAGGAATATAAGGCCATCCGTAACATGAATTCAAGATCCATTCACTCCTGCAGTTTCTAAATAATCTATACTAACTACGAACAAAGTGTGGTTCGCAAAGAAAACCATTTGCTTTGTTTAATTTGTGAAATGCTAAGTTAACATTATTTCGAAGCCTTGTGTGTCAACTGAAACCTACCAGGAGGCATTTATGGCCATCCGTAACTCGGATTGAAGTCCCGTTCATTGCTACAGTTTCTAAATGGTCTAAAGTCACTACATGTGAAGTTTCATTAACACCGAACCCCGTTTGCTCGATCTGAGCGGTTGAATCCTAAGAACGGGTGGGCTATGCCTTAAGTGTCAACTCAAAACAAAACAAAGGAATGTATAGCCATCCGTAACTTGGATTCATGGGCCGTTCACTCTTACAGTTTCTAAATAATCTATACTCACTACCCACAAAGTGTGGTACGCAAAAGACCCCGTTTGCTTGGTTTAATCAGTGAAATACTAAGTTAACATTATTTCTAAGTTTTGTATGTCAACTAAAACCTACCCGGAGGCATTTATGGCCATCCGTAACTCTAATTGAAACCCCATTTATTCCTGTTGTTTCTAATTGATCTAGGGTTACTACGGGCCCATTTGCCAACGCTGTCGTTTTTCTGTTGTTATTTTTCTATTTTGTATTTTCTGTTGTTGTTTATTTTTTCAAAAATAAAAACTGAAACTGTGTTTGGAAATGTAGTTTTATTTATAATTATTAATTTTTTTATTTTCAAAAATATTTAATTTTATTAGTTTCTAAAACAATAATAGAATTAAAAAATATATTTCATATTAATTTAATTATACTATTTATTTGAAAATGGAATAAATATAATTACTGTATCATTTAATCCAATAAATATAAAATATATTAAATATAATTTCATTATAATATTTACTAAAATATATTTCATAATAATTTAAATAATTTGATTATGATATTTATTAAAAATGATTTAATAAAATATATTTAATATTAG
>QLOD02000017.1:21217510-21228681 GCA_003260245.2 Sideroxylon spinosum | reverse complement strand
GACTAAAGTTTGGTCGCTAAAGGATACACTTTTCCCAACTACGTTTTGGTTGTCAAATACCTTTTTAGCGACCAATTGGTCACTAAGAGTCTATCTTTTAATGTGTAAATATATTTTTGGTTGACAATATCTTCTATAACCAACCTTTGCGAACCAAATAATGCTTGGTAGGCAATAACTTTAGTGACCAAAAAATAACCTTTAATCACCAAATTTTTGGTCAATAAAAGTACGGATTGTTCCCGTAGCACTTAACTCTAAACCCAATCTTTAAAAACCAAACCCCTCTTAATAATACTATTTTTTTCATAATTATCTCCCCTCACTCTTTACAAACCAAATCTTTCTCAACAATCTTCGCGCGCGCTCTCTCTCTCTCTCTCTCACACACATTTAAACCCATACCCATATCTAAAATCCTTTATTGTCAATATTTTAGTTTTCTCTCATCTAGTTAACATAATAATTCAATAATGATGATTTATTTTGGCGAATTATTTTTGAATTAGATTTATTTCGATATAAGCAAATTTTTGATGATTGTGAGTTTATAAGAGAAGTAATGATTGTATTATAATATGATTTGTACTCTTTTTATTTAGTGATGGAGTAGATGCCATATGATTGGAATAGATTATCAATGAGATATTCAATTAGAGTGAGTCGAGTTGCGTTGATAATAAATGTTACTAAAGAGAATAGTTATAGGGATGGCTAGCAATGTTGGTACCGATTAGCAGCGAAAATGAAGTTAGACTTGGGTGGCAACCTGTCGTACCCCTAACTTTAATGTCAGGGATGGACGGCATGGGAATATGGAGGTTTATTTAGAATAATCAAAACCTATACCAAGGTCAAGTCACGACATTGCAATAATAACTGGAACAACTGAAACGCGTCCCTCATTTCCATATTAAATAATATTTGACGACACTATTATCAATTTATTGATAACATTATTCACTTTAACACAATTTCAAATGACCATAACCAAGATCTGCGCAATTAGAACAAATACTCACGTTTATTATCCACAATTAAGACCGAAATTAGGCCACTCAAGCCTAAGTTGCCTACGCATCCTACCTCGGGAATCAGGTCACCATAGTTCCGAACCTTCTTATTCAATGTTTACAAGTCAATCATTTATCAACAACTCACCTATTAAACATCATTATAATTAACAATATCGGGATATCAACACACATCAATAAAATATGCAATCTCATGCAATGATAATAATGGAATAAAATCCAATGCATATTCTCTAATCTCCATCTACCTCCAACCTTATCCTGGGACAGGTGACGCTTTGCACAAAGCACACGGGGTCACCAACCACGCCGTTTACTCATACGGTAACATATATCACAAGTAGGGAATCGAGTAACACCCCCACATGTGTAAGAGTCAAGGGAACCAAGTTGCACCCCCTGGCCCTTCTGCTAGAGAACCGAGTTACACCTCTAGTCAGGCATTTGCTCATCTCAAGTAGGGTCCAGCTGCAGTCTAGAGAAAATCTCAAATCACATCTCAAACTTATGTCCCAACTCCACATGACTAAACTCAAGTCATATATATTAACTGGGGATCATTTGGTATTTTAAAAATCTCAATTTAATGTTTTTCTAAAAATTATGGATCCCATCCATATACATAACTCACCACATATAGCAAAGCATGCTTTAAATTCCCAAAATTTACATTTTTCTAATATTCGTCAATTCCATACTACCAAATCATGAATTCCCGTAACTCTAGGGACAGCATAATATCAATTTTTAAGACTTCTAGGGGTAAAAAGGTAATTTTCCAAAACCTAGGGGCCTTTTAGTAATTTCCCCAAACTTTAGGGGTAAAAATGTGATTATTCTAAACTTTAGGGTAAAATGTAATTATTTAATATTTTAGGAGTCAAAGTGTAATTATTCAAAACCCATAAGGTCCCCTATGTAAATATGAAAACTAATTTCCATGGATATTTTCCATAATTTCCAGTAAGCCACTCCCGGCCATACTATTAAGTTTCGGATAGAATTTCTACTGTCAGTCAAATTTTAATCAATTTCATGTAGCATAAACATACCAAAATTCCATACATATCATTTATGAAATTTTCATAACTCAAAAGTCTGCAAAACATCAACATACATATGCATATATATACACTCCCGCATATACGTATATATATACACGGCTTAGGAAACTCACCCAAACCAAGCACATATATATATATATATATATATCAAAATGACCCCTTCAATGTCTAGAACTCGAATATAAGTCTCACTTACCTCAGATTTGAAGAGAAATGGAGAAATGAACAAATTTCTGTTTTGGCCTCTAACCTTTAATCTCATATTTCTCCCAATTCAAGCGAAATCTCAGAAAACGGATAGCGACATAGCGTTCACGGCGTCGGAATATACCTCGGTCGAGCTTCTCTCGGCCTGAATCCCTCTCTCTCTCTCTTCTTTCTCTTTCTTCTCTCTCATCTCTCTCTTTCTGCGGCTCATGGCCAAATGGCCCCCAGCAAGTCACCCCCACGAGTGGTGACCAAAAGAAGAAAAAAAAAAAAAAAGAAGAAAAAGAAGAAGAAAAAGAAAGGAAGGGAAAAAAAAAAGTAAATTCTATCCAATTCCACACCGCTTTGAAATCAAACTAAGTTCTAAAATTAGAATAAATATACCCAACATTAATAAAAATATTTTATTGGCCTAAAATAACACATAATTGGCCAAAATTAAATTACCAGGTATTACACTCTTCCCTCCTTATAAAAATTTCGTCCTCAAAATTTACATAACACATATTAATCAGAAAACAAAGATGGGTATTTCAACCTCATCACCGACTCACGTTCCCAAGTGGACTCCTCAACTCTACGATGTCGCCACAATACGTGAACCAAAAGAATAGTCTTACCCCGTAAAACCTGTTCCCGTCTGTCCTCAATCCGAACTGGTAAATTCTCGAAAGTTACATCCTCTTGGATATCCAATTCTTCCCAATTAATCACATGAGAAGGGTTCGGTATATATCCTTTTGGAGCATTGACACATGAAGGACGTTATGAACCCGAGTTAACCGTAAAGGAAGAGCCAATCGGTATATCACCTCACCAATCCTCCCAACAACCTCAAAGGGTCTAATATACCTTGGTGATAACTTTTCGGGTTTTCCAAATCGAACAATACCCTGTTTCGGTGAAACTTCTAAAAATACAAAATCACTAACTTGAAACCCTAACGGCCGTCTTTGTTTATTATGATAACTTTTCGGTCTACTTTGAGCCGTCAAAAGTCCTTATCGGATCACTTAAATCTTCTCTGACATCTGTCTTACCAAATCTGGGCCAACCGTCACAGGCTCTCCAGCTTCCACCCAACGCAAAGGAGATATACAAGGTCGTCCACACAAAGCTTCAGACTGAACCATACCAATACTTAACTGATAACTATTATTATATATAAATTCAACCAATGGTAAATGGCTCTCTCAATTTTCTCCCAACGTCAACACACAAGACTTGAGCATATCATCTAAAATCTAAATATAACTATGATTGTCCATCTGTCTACAGATGAAACGCTGTACAAAAAATAGTTGAGTCCCCCAATGCCTCCTGTAAATGTAAACTCTGCCAAAACTGGGCTGTGAACACTGGGTCTCGGTGCGACACAATTGATAAATGTGTACTTTGTAATCGAATAACCTCACGAATATAGAGCTGACATCACTTCTCCATAGAATCCTTATTCCAAATAACTAGAAAATAAGCCGATTTAGCCAATCGGTCAACAATCACACAAATGGCATTATGCCTCCTACAAGTCCTCGGTAAACCCGTGACAAAGTCCATAGTCACATGGTTCTACTTCCACTATGCCACTGGCAATGGTTGTAACAAACCAGCTGGCATTTGGTGTTCGGCCTTCTCCTACTGACAGGTTAGACAACAAGACACGAATTTTGCTACATCGTGCTTCATACCATTCCACCAGTACTGACATCCCAAATATTTATACATTTTAGCCCCTCCAGGATGTACTGCAAACCTCGAATGATGAAATTCTCGAAGTACCTCTTCTCGGATTCTATTAACATCAGGCACAAAAATCTCATCTTTAAATTTTAAATATCCTTCTACAGATAGACTCCAACTTTCTACTTCTTATCCCGAAGATAAATAATCCCCTATGCTCTGACAATACTGGTCATTCTATTGAGCCTCAATAATCCTTGTCAGTAACATAGCTATCGCTTGCAAACAATACAAACTAGAGTATATAATGCCATCCTCATCGTCATCATCCCACCAAAATTTAAAATCACCAATATCTTCCTAAAGACTCCATTGAGAATGAATTATCATGGCTACCAAACTCTATGACTCCTACTCAAAGCATTAGCCACTACATCAGTCTTCCCTGGGTGATACTGAAGATCAAAATCATAATTCTCCAAGTATTCCATCCACCTCCCTTGTCTCATATTCAAATCACGCTGAGTAGACCAATACTTCAGACTCTTATGATCTGAATATACATTAAATCGCTCACCATATAAATATTGTCGCCAAGACTTCAAAGCAAAAACTAAGCAAAAACTACTGCTGTCAACTCCAAATTATACGTTGGGTAATTCTTCTCATGCGATTTTAATTGCATAGACCCATACGCCACCACTTGATCATTCTGCATCAAAACACATCCTAAACCTTCATGTAAAGCATCACAATAGCCCGAATACTCCACTCTACGTTTAGGTATAATTAACATATGAGCCTCAATCAATTTCCGCTTCAACTCATTGAAAGCGTTTTCACAATCATCATTCTGTCAAATTTAACTCCCTTCTGAGTCAACTGAGTCAATAGTCCCACCAATCGAGAGAGCTCTTGAATAAAGCGGCAGTGATAACCGGGTAAACCCAAGAAACTTTGAATCTAAAAAAAAAAAAAAAATGGACCTCGGTCGCATCTAATCTAACACGGCCGAAACCTTAGAAGGATCTAGGGCAATGACTTGACCAGAAACTATATGACCCAAGAACTTTACCTCAGATAACCAAAATTCACACTTACTAGCCTTAGCATACAATTTATGGTCCCAAAGTGTATGCAAAATTATCCTCAAATATTGCTCCTGCTCATACTCATCACGAGAATAAATCAAAATATCATCAATAAACATCACCACAAACCAATCCAGGTAGGGTCAAAAAATTCTACTCATCAAATCTATAACACTGTCGGAGCATTCGTCAACCCAAATGGCATAACCACAAACTCAAAGTAACCATACTGGGTACGAAACGCAGTTTTAGAGATATCCTCCTCTCGAATTTTCAATTGATGATAACCTGATCTAAGATCAATCTTAGAAAAACATGCTAAGCCCCATAACTGATCAAATAATTCATCCATTTTCGGTAACAGATACTCATTCTTAAAAGTACATCCCCAAAATTTACAACTTATTTTAGGAATTCAATATTGAGACTCTTTCTTATTTAACATTAAATTGTCCGTCAAATAAAAGCTCACCCAACGCACTTAACATTGAGGGCTGAAGAATATAATATGGCCTTAGCCTTTACTTAATCCAGAACTACAGGGTCCCTAAATAAAAAAAATTGCCACCAATTGACAGAACCAACTAATTATTACGTAGTAAGTGAGTAACCCACCCATTTCCACCTTTATATCAATTTATTTACTAAGCAAAATTCTAATATCATTCAACAACTACCCTCATTTAATAAAGGAATACATTATCGATAAATCCATGAATCACTAACTCAAGCCCTTCGAACTTCCTGAATTCAAATTCAAAAGCTTTATCATTTTCATGATCTCTTCTAATTATTATTCTCGATATTTATAAGTCATTGGAATACGTGTAAATCCCACATATAGGCCCATCAAATCGTTATTAATTACCAAAATTTACTATTTATTATAAGGTTCCATTAAATATTTATATCATTTACCGACAGAGCCACTATTTTGGGTAAAATCCTGATCCCAACCATATTCACAACCGACTATACATCAAAATATCAAAATCCTCAATCCTAAACCCACAAAATCAAACGTTAGAAAATTAGTAGGACACAACAGGAACATGTAAGCCTCATCACCTAAGGCCCAAAGTATTCGCAACCTAGCGCTCTGATACCATTTGTCACACCCCTAACTTTAATGTCAGAGATGGATGGCATGGGAATATGGAGGTTTATTTAAAATAATCAAAACCTGTACCAAGGTCAAGTCACGACATTGTAATAATAACTAGAACAACTGAAACGCATCCCTCATTCCAATATTAAATAATATTTGACGACACTATTATCGATTTATTGATAACATTATTCACTTTAACACCATTTCAAATGACCATATCTAAGGTCTGTGCAATTAGAACAAATACTCATGTTTACTATCCACAATTAAGACCGGACTTAGGCCATCTAAGCTTAAGCTGCCTACGTATCCCACCTCGAGAATTAGGTCACCATAGTTCCTAACTTTATTATTCAATGTTTACAACTCAATCATATATCAACAACTCACCTATTAAACATCATTATAATTAACAATATCGGGATATCAACACATAGCAATAATATATGCAATCTCATGCAATGATAATAATAGAATAAAATACCAATGCATATTCTCTAATCTCCATCTACCCCCAACCTTATCCTAGGACGGGTGACGCTTAGCACAAAGCACATGAGCTCACCAACCGCCCCGTTTACTCATACGGTAACATATATCACAAGTGGAGAACCGAGTTACACCCCCTGGCCCTTCTGTTAGAGAACCGAGTTACACTTCTAGTCAGGCATCTGCTCATCTCAAGCAGGGTCCACCTGCAGTCTGGAGAAAATCTCAAATCACATCTCAAACTTACGTCCCAACTCCACATGACGAAACTCGAATCATATATATCAACTGGGGATCATTTGGTATTTTAAAAATCTCAATTTAATATTTTTCCAAAAATCATGGATCCCATTCATATGCATAACCCGTGTCTCTGCACGTCAATAATAATGATATGGCACTCTCGGCCAATCAATAAACACATTTCATACCAAATGATACCACCCCAGCCCAATGCACATGATATGCTCAATCACGCACAACAATCACAATATATAATTCACAATATTAAATAAAGTATGTTATATGATATCATCAAACATGCCTCACCATATTCAATCATACATAATAATTCACTCCCATAATTATCATAATAAAGCAAGACATGCTATATTCTATCATTCACATATCTCACCACATATACCAAAGCATGCTTTAAATTTTCAAAATTTACATTTTTCTAGTATTCTTCAATTCTATACTACCAAATCAGGACTTCCCGTAACTCTATGGATAGCATAATATCAATTTTTAAGACTTCTAGGGGTAAAAAGGTAATTTTCCAAGACCTAGGGGCCTTTTAGTAATTTCCCTAAACTTCAGGTGTAAAAATGTGATTATTCTAAAATTTAGGGTAAAATGTAATTATTCAATATTTTAGGGGACAAAATGTAATTATTCACAACCCATGAGGTCCCCTATGTAAATATGAAAACTAATTTCCATGGATATTTTTCATAAATTTCCAGTAAGCCACTCTTGGCCATACTATTAAGTTTCGGATAGAATTTCTACTGTCAGTCAAATTTTAATCAATTTCATGTAGCATAAACATACCAAAATTCCTACATATCATTTATGAAATTTTCATAACTCAAAAGTGTGCAAAACATCAACATACATATGCATATATATACACATCCGCACATACGTATATATATACACTGCTCAGGAAACTCATCCAAACCAAGCATTTATATATATATGTATCAAAATGACCCCTACAATGCCTAGAACTCGAATATAAGTCTCACTTACCTCAGATCTGAAGAGAAATGGAGAAATGAACAAATTTCTGTTTTGGTCTCCAAATTTTAATCTCAGATTTCTCCCAACTTGAGCTTCTCCCGGCCGGAATCCTTCTTTCTCTCTTCTTTCTCTCTCTTCTCTCTCTTTCCGCGGCTCACTGCCGAATGGCCCCCAGCAAGTCACCCCCACGAGTGCTGACCAAAAGAAGAAAAAAAAAAGGGGGAAGAAAAAGAAAGAAGAAAATAAAAAGAAAAAGAAAAGGAAAGGAAGAAAAGAAAAAGTAAATTCTATTCAATTCCACACCACTTTCGAATCAAACTAAGTTCTGAAATTAGAATAAACTTACCCAACATTAATAAAAATATTTTATTGGCCCAAAATAATACATAATTGGCCAAAATTAGATACCGGGTATTACACAGCCAACGGTGGCTGGACTTGGGTGGTAGTTGGTGGTAGATGATGGTCAGTCAACGGTGACGATTGTCGAACGCGGTGGTGACTAGCAACAAAGATAATGGTTGGAGTTGCGTGGTGGTTGGTCGCGGTTGTTGGAGATGGTGCCAATCAACAATGGAGATAGTGGCTGATCAATGATAGCTCGAGATGGGTGGTGGTCAGTCGAAGATGATTGGAAGTGGGTGACGGTGGTTAAAGGTGGGTGATAGCAGCAATGATCGGATGTGGGTGGATAGCCAATAGTAGTGACGGTGGTTAGAAGTGGTGGCAGAAAACAATAATAGGTGGTGGTCGGGCGACAGTCGATGGTGGTAGGTAATGGTCGTAATTGGTGGTGACTGCGGAGAAAAATGAAAACTGAAAATAATTTTCATTTAAGGAAAAAAAAACAAGTTTACCTAATAAATTTTCATGTTCAATTCTTGAAAAAAAAATAATAACAAAAACTTAAAACTAAAAACTTAGGAGGCATTTGGTTTATTCTTCTGTTTTTTGTTTTATATTTTTTGTTTTTGTTCTCTATTTTCTGTTTTGAGGTCATTTTCTATTATGTTTTTGAATGAAAAGAAAACAATTCAAAATACATTTGGTTATTTGTGTTTTCAAAATAAATTTTAGAAAATGACAAATGGGTTTACACATGAAATAAAAAATAACAAAAAATCATTTTGAGCTTTTTTAACCATAAACAAAGATAATCTCAAAACAAAAAAATAAAAAATAAAACATTTTCTATTTCTTTGTTTTAGAAGTTTTACTACATAAAAAAAAAAAAAAAAACAAAAAAAAAACAAACAAACAAACCAAACCAAACCACAGGTTAAGATTTTGCAAACGGGCACCTGCACTTGCATAGTCAATATTTGTCCTGTCAGTGCTTGCGTTTGTAGTCTGTGGCCAAGCATTACATCTTTTAAAGCTTTACATCCGGACAAAGCGTCCATTACAAGCTTAATGTTAACATATATATTTTATAGGTGTAATTTACACTTATGTATCTTTTCTTAATATTTGTATAATTACATTTATCAATTTTAATAATTAAAAATTATATTATTTTTTTATTTTGAAATATTATTAATATTAACTCCCCTTCATTAGACTAACTGTTAAAACTTAATAGAAATATCAAAATATCCAAAATCTTAACTGTTTTTTTTTTATTATTATTATTCTATCTCTTATATTTTTGTCAATTTTCCTCACAATAATTTTCAAATTTATTTTTTTTACTTGTTTTTAACTTGTTTTTAGAATTTTAGTAAAGAAGGAGGGGGTAAAATAGGAAAAATACTTTAACTTTAGCTATTTTAATATTTTCTATTGAATTTTAATGGTTGATTTAATAAAACGAGCTAAATTTAGAAACATTTCAATACAAGGGAAATAAGTATAATTTTTAAATACTAAAAAGTGTAAGTTTAATTACTCAAATGTTGAGGAAAGGTAAATGTAAGTTACCCTAACTTTTAATCTCTTAGTTCACACGCTCAACTTCAAGAAAGAACGGTAACATCAAGGTCGAGGATCATTAAATTAAAATTCAACTGTCGAAATCTAGCTGACCACATCAATTCTGTACTCGATCTCATCACCACTTTCTTGACCTTGTCAATTTTGTGCCGATATCATTAGCACTTTTCCATCCTTACGGACTTGCATCTAGATTAAAGTAGCATATGGCCACATTTCAACCAAATAAGTTCGTTATCGTAACTATGAGAAGCATGATGAGGACCTACCATTCTACTACCTTACATAGGTATCTCATATGCAAATCCACTACAAACCGTCACTAAGATTTCTATTGGAATGGGAAAGTTAGTGCACTAAGATTTCTATTGGAATGGGAAAGTTAGTGCAATTAGCAAACCTATCTAATCAGTATCTCAATAACTCTTACTCTGACAATTCAGACTCCGATCATTCACAATCATTATCTAGTTTTTCATTTGACTAGATCTTTGAAGACCCTCTAATCGAAAACCTCCACTTAACCTCTTTTTTTTTTTTTTTTTTTTTGGTCGTTTTCTTTGCTCTTAGCTACCTTCTCCAAAAGAGTGGGCATGACGAGCACACCAATTTAATTCTTACTCCGCACAAAAAGTATTACTTTATCACCAAATTAACAATCCAAATTTCTAGAGAGTATTTGAGAAACTTACCTAATTCAATTGCATCAACTCGGACATACAAGTCGACTCCCCCATTCAAAATTCTGGTATCCATGATATTCCCATACCAAGTGATGCAATCTCCACTGCTACTCGTAAAGGCACATATTGAAAATGACTCGCGCTTCTTCACGCACCCGCCCAGCTCGTATCTGGTGCGTTATTTCCGGCCCGACCCGGTTTCGAACTCGGGAAGTCAAGTGCACTCAAAACCAAGGTCACTATTGGAGTCACAAAGCTGGTTCACACCACACCATCAGTAGTTATCACACTGGTCCTTTGGCAACACATAGAACCGCCATGTACCGGTGTCCTCGAACCACTTGCCTATTTCCAACGACCCGAACTCGTCCAAGAAGATTCGTATTACCATTGAGGCATTGATCGGATCATATTGGATTGAAACTTCAACTCCATTGTCAAGGTAAGTGGTGTTGAAATAAAACCTTGTGCAATCTCCTTCCTACGGCTTTTGCTCCCCACCCATGGTTCGCTCCGCCATCGCCGAATGGATCCCTTGTTCAATATTGTTACTTGGGGGTCCATTCTGCAGGAGTATTCTCCGATGGCCGGATTGTATCTGGACTTCCAAGATGTGAGGAACCGGTCTAGAG
>QLOD02000017.1:21172131-21207202 GCA_003260245.2 Sideroxylon spinosum | reverse complement strand
ATTCACACACCCCCGACTTCAATATTACTAGTCCCTATTAATGCTTTACATAAAAAATATAAGAGAGCTAATTTTATTGAGGATAAATAAGAAATTTATTTTATTTTCAAAAAAAATCCACTTTCAAAATCACAACTATACTTAGCTCCTATAGCTAGCCTTTTCAACCCCTAGGTTTCCTCTAGTGGACCAATGTAGTCTCATGAGAGTTGACAGTGATGATACCCATTTCAAATCAATGGCAAATCATAGTTGTAGAATGCCAAGTAATACCATAAGCCAACAAATTTAAGATCAAGGTCTAAAATCTGACATTTTATATGGTATATAGAACTTGCTAAGCACCTGAATTAAATGTAAAAATTTAGCTCCTAAAATTGTTGACTCAACATAAATCTCTAAAGTCCACTCTATTCTGAACTTTGCACCATACGACTTCCCTAAGTTTCTATTTCAATTCTCACCTTGGATGTCACTCTCAGTCAACATAGAACATAAAAGGTTTCACTCAAGATGCCCCATTGTAAGAGTAAATGTAAATCAAATTCTAGAAGGTAGTATCCACAAGTTAAAAATGATTTATTCAAGAAAGAAAGGACTTGGCATAACTTTATGAAAGAACGATGTAATAGGAATGACTACTGAATTTCACTAAGCCTCTTGACATTTAAAACTCTATGACTGTTCATCAATCTATTCGTATAAGGAATTCAAAAATCTTTTTGGAAAACACATGATATAGATGTCCTAACCTCCCATTTCCTTCCCAAAATATATCAGTTTACATTTCTTTATGTGTGAAACAATAATTGGATAGAAAAGGCTTTTTTTTTTCTTTAAAAAAAAAAAATAGAAAATCTAAAAATCTAAAGTTTAAGCTCTTTTATTCCCTTAATTTCCTTCTTAAATATTCACAATTCTTCCTTTCAACCCTCATTCCTCTTTTCCAATATTTGCAATTCTTCTTTTCAATCCTCATTCCCTTTTTTCCATTACCATTTATCATTCTCCTTATTCTCTTCACTCATTTTACCAATGCATTCCCAAAGGATATGAAAATAAAGAGGACTTGAGAGCATTCATTTAGAGGTATAAGGTAACTATGTGGTGAAAAACAAAAAATATGAATGCTCACATAAGGCTCAAACTTGGTAACTAAGGTAATGCTCATGAAGAATGGGAATGTAGAGGTTTAATATCAGAAACGATGGCCTAATATCATTTTCCAGGTCTTTTTCATAATTATCATAGAGTATAAATATTCAAATTCTAGCTAAGTTCCTTCATCAGTCTTTTAACTATCCAAAGCAAAGTAATGTTATTAAATTTATTGAATAAAAATGAAAGGAAAGAACATCAAACCGATAAAGGGTTCAGATTAAATATAATCCTCTAATGAATAATGCTCAAAGGATTAAAATCTTCCTTAGGGTCAAGTCTCCACTATAGCTGGGAACTGGTAAAGTACATCATCTAGTCAAGAGTTTTATTCTTGAGTATCTAGGTTAAGTACAATTCAAAAACTAAATCCCTCCACAAATCAATTCTACATATCAAAAAATTTCAAATTCTAAAACTTGAGACTCAAATTTTCAACAATTGGCACTAATTAAATTCTAGACTATAAACCTTCATTTATTCAAAACACAAAGATTCATTTTAAAAGAAAATAACACGTTAGCGGTTTACTTGATCAAACATAAGTTCTAATTAAACATCACCAGCTTCATGACAATTTCCATTAAAACAAAATATTTTATCCTACACTCAATAAAAAATGGCTTAAGATCTTTATAAGAACCCACACATTGATTCTAGTCTGTGATCAAAAGAAAACATGATCTCAATCAAATGGCATCCTCAATCTTATTCAATATCCTAAGCAGGTTCAGATTCTTCGAGAGAAACAGGTTCATATAATCCCTTCATCAATTCCATCACCTTTTTGTGATTTTACTCTTACTAATATTTCAGGGATTAATTCATTCTGTTTCCTTTGAACATCTCCCCCTGCTTCATACAGATTGTGGATAGTGATTTCTCCAGCTCCTTCTTCTCCGACTAGTTGTTGTTCACCTTGTGCTTCCACCATAGCTTTACTTCCTAATTGCATTGACTCTTATTTACAGAAGTCTTAGCAATTCTGGCAGTTGGTTCAATTTTCCATTCTTGTTTTCCTTTGCCCCATGGTTCTGCATAATCTTTTTTATTCGTCCTCCAAATGATACCCTAAGTGGAGTCCAGGTTTTTCTACTGCTGAAGTTATGGTTTCCCAAATGTGTTTAGTTAAGTCAATGGGGATGTCTAGAAGTAACTTCCTAATGAATTCAGCTTATGCCAATGTTATAAATGAAACATAGGCACAGGCAAGGAATTTGGAACACATTAGCATGGGTAAAGCATTACACTTAGGAACGAGGTCTGCCTTAGACATTATGGCTTTTTCCTGTTGAGCTTGAGGGTTCCCTAAAAACAATTTTTCCAAATTCTCCTTATTGAACTGTTCTTCCACTTAACTTTTTATTGCAGAGTTAGAAAAGGAACCTCTCCCATTGAAAGTGCATCAGCTCTAGCAATTAGTTCATAGATCAAATCAATACTTTTCTTTCTTACCTTAGTATGGATCATACTCTTTCCATCCTATCCTTTAACAGAATTGGAATGAAATTCATTAACCAGACGTACAACTACTCTATGAATTCTGGTCACCCACTGAAGCCATCCTCTATTCAAAATCATTTCCATCAATATATATGGAAAATCTGCATAATCATTTAACTGAATACCCCTTTCAAAAAGTACCACTCGCTTAGCATACCTGCTCATATACCTCAACTTAGATGTTGGGTTTACAAAATAAGAGTTAGAGTGGCAATGATCAGGAAGAGCAACATTAGGAAGGTAGGGAAAGAAGTCTTAGGAGAATCCAAAGGAGGTGCTCCTGCACAGAAAAATACATAATGGTGAAGCGAGGCCATCCAAGACAAGGTAAAAGTTAAAACATAGCATTTCAAATCTTAGAAAATGATCAAAATGAAGCAAACTTGGTAAGGCATAAAGAAGTAAAAAGAGAAACAAAAAAGGAAGTTAGTAAGGCTAAGGTAAAGGCATTTAAGGAGCTATATAGGTACCTGACACTAAAGAAGGTGAAAGAGAGATATTCAAGCTTACTAAACCCAAAGACTAAGGACTTAAACCAAGTTAAATACATTAAGGATGAGGATGAAAAGGTGTTAGTAAAAGAAGAGATAAAATAGTGTCGGAAGAACTACTTTTAAAAGGTATTTAACGAAAGTAGTAGTAATGACATACAATTGGGGTAGCTTACTACTCCTACGGAGGAATTAAATCATATATTCTATAAGAGAATGAGTAGGGAAGAAGTAAAAGAAGTATTTAAAATGATGAAAAATGGTAAAGCGGTTGGGCCAGATGGTATCCCTATTAAGGTTTGGAGGTGTTTGGGGGAGGATGGTCTAAGTTAGTTGACAAACCCTTTTAATGTAGTGGTAAAGAGTAAGAAGATGCCTGATGCATGGAGAAAAACTATTCTTATACCCATATACAAGAAAAAAAAAATATTTAGGACTGTGCAACTACTGTGTGTTTAAATTAATGAGCCATACAATGAAATTATGGGAGAGAGTTATTAAGAAAAGACTAAAAAGAACAACAAATATTTCAGACAATCAATTTAGTTTCATGTCTGGGAGATCAACCATGGAGGCTATCTTTCTCCTGACGAGATAAATGGAACAGCATATAGAACGTCGAAAAGAATTACATATGGTGTTCATTAATTTAGAGAAAGCCTATGGTTGGGTTCTTAGAGGGATTCTATGGAGAGTATTGGAAAAGAAATGAGTTTGTGTCGTATATATTGAGGCAATAAAAGACACGTATGATAAAGTTGTGACATCTATAGGATGACTGAAGGAGAGACTAAGGGGTTTCCTATCACGATTGATCTACACCAAGGCTCAACGTTAAACCGATACTTGTTTGCCCTAGTTATGAATGAGATTACAAGACAGATTTAGGATGAGGTGCCGTAACGTATGCTACTTGCAGATGACATCGTTTTGCTTGATAGGATGAGACTGAGTTGATCTTTTCTGTTCTAATTTCTATCATTTTCTGTTCAAATACCTGTAAATCACACCAAACCTTCATTAATGCAATTAAACTCGCATTTCCATTCATTTATGGTATGAATTCAAATAAAAATCCTCAAAATAAAGCTCGTGATTGTACTTTTTACAGTACAATCAAGGAGTGACTGCTAAGCTAGATTTATGGCAGGAAAGGTTTGAGACAAAAAGGGTCTAGTCTAAGTCGATACAAAATGGAATATATGAAATGTAATTTTAACCAAAGTAGGACAATTGGTAGCATAGAAGTATGTTTAGGTGCACAAAAGATCATAGAGAAAGAAAACTTTAGATACCTTGGATATATGGCGTAACAAGATAGGGAGATTGATATTGATGTAAGTCACAGAATTTAGGGCTGGTGGACCAAATGGAAGAGTGTTTCGGGGGTCTTGTGTGATTAGAAAGTCCTCCTCAAGGTGAAAAGAAGGTATTTAAAGGTGGCAATAAGACCAGTATTGTTATATGGATCAGAGTGTTGGACAATAAAGCATAATCATATTCAGAAGATAGCAGTTGCAGAGATAAGAATGCTAAGATAGATGTGCAGGATCATAAGGAGAGATAAGATTAGGAACAAAGAGAGTAGGTGTACAATAGAAGTAGCACCGATTGAAGATAAAATAAAAGACAATTGACTATGATGGGTCGGCCATGTTAAAAGATGTCCAATTGAGGCACTAGTTAAAAGGTGTGAAAGCATAGAGATTGTTAAAAGTATGAGAGGGAGGGGGAAACCCAAGAGAAGTCGGAAAGAAACAATTAAACCTGACCTTGCCTACATAGATCTAATAGAGGACGTGGCTCTAAATAGGTTTGATTGGTGTCGCCAAATCTATATAGCCGACCCCGCCTAGTGGGAAAAGGCTTGGTTTGGTTTGGTTTGGTTTGGTTTTAATCTCATAAGGACCAATCCACTAGACTTCAATTTACATAGAAACAAACTTAACCTAGAATCAAACAATAAGACCTTTTACCCCACATACAATTCTCTCCTCTTGATGTGTGCATCATATTACTCCTTCACTCTATCCTTAGAGATCTTGGCACTCTAATAGACATCATTCCTAATTTCCTCTAGCTCAATAACTTGTAATTTCCTTTAGAGGACTGATTCATTAATTTTTTCATTGAAGTGCCTCACTGCCCAATAGGCCTTATGCTCGAATTCCATAGGTAAATGACAAACTTTTCCATACACCATCCTATAATGAGACATATATAAGATGGTCATGTATGCAATCTTATAGGCCCAAATTACATCCATCTCAATGACCCTCTTAATCTTTCTATTGGCAAGCTTAGCTTGTCCACTGGGGTGGGGATGATAAGATGTGCCCATTGACTGCATCTAGAAATTGCGTCCAAAATTACCCCAAAGTGTAAGCGTGTGTAGTGTACTTTTAACTTGGTAAAAACGAGGTTGATTCCAGAAGGAATCTAATGTGTAAATTCCTAAGTTTCGCAAGATTAAAGCAATTCACTACCTTGTGCAAAGGTGACAGTTTCAAGTGTTTGAGGTTTTGAATTGAGTTCAAATTGTAAACAGAAAGTAAAATACTTAATTAAACTTAATCTAAACAAAGAATTAAAATTTCAGAATTTAAGATAATAAATAATTGAAATTAAGATATGACTTAATTAATAAATAAATGTCTTGATTTAACTTTCAATTCTGGGTGGATTGATTATTTCACAATGTGATGTGCTTGTTGATACACGATCTAAGCTTCACATAAAGGAAAAGTAGATTGGAAAGATGCTTTAGTGAAAGCATGTGACATTCTCCCTATCTCACTTTTATACTCACGTTTAGGATTATAAAACCAGAAAATATTATTTTGATAAAATTAGGGTTTTAGATTTAAAATCTTCATCTCAAAAATATAAAAAAAGTTTTAACATTCAAAAATCCTTACTGATTTCAAAGAATATGATCAAGGTTTTTGTTTTTCAAATGTTTTTGAAATAAAATAAATCAAATCTAAAAAGTGTAAATCTCTACGTGTACGTTTTCACACAATACACGTAGATCTATGCACATCACAGTGGTTATAATCATCCACCCTTCCTTGATTCGCTGGATCAAGAACTAGGGTTCTTAGCCTAACATGGAATCTAAAATAATGTAAACAATATAAACAAGAACAAAAGATGAAAGTGCATTCATTTAATTAAAATCAATAATCAAATACCGTAATTTGAAAGAATGCGAAACGTAACAAATCCTCCAACAAGAATTCTAAGAAAGCGAACGAACATCTCCAAGAACAATGAAAAGAAATGAAATAAAAGAAAAGAAAACTCTCTGAAAATATTCTTAATGATGGTTGGAATGGACTCCCAAGATAATCCTTTAAGCGTTCTACTTATAGAGCCCTTTACAAAACCCTTAAAACATAAAAAACGGAGCCCTAAGTTACCCAATGGTCTCGACCACCCGAGGCTACGGTCCAAACCACAGTGTTCTGTCTTCCTCAAATTTCCTTATAGTGGTCTAGACCCCTTGTAGCTATGGTCTAGTTTTGTACCTCATCTCTCCAAGAAAGGTTGGGATGTTTCTTGTACCCTTAGACGTAAGTATTTAGATAGAGATTGTTTTCTTAGCCATAAGCATTAACCTCTTAACTTGGATTAAAAGTTTTAGCAGCTTAGGTGGGATTTTCTTAGCCATAAAGAAACGTCCTTGAAAGCTGGAAGTGTAGAACAGTCATCAATCCTAAGATCTGAGGTCTTATGCATCACATTCACTTCATTTTCCCTCATTAATTACTTCGTTTGCTCCAACTATTCAGCTTTCTTTGAAAGAATAGCTAATCGAGCTCCAATATCTTCTATCTCACTAATATGGAATTTACGTGTTGCATGTGAACTGTTAGAAGATTCAAAACCAGATGGGGAGACTATCTCCTAACGCTTGGCATATTCATCTAATGAATCAGAGAAATGCAAAGCCTCTTCAACAGTCTTATCATAAAATTTACTATTACACGTTGTAACAAGCATTTTCAAGTTAGGAGTTAATGCATTGTGAAAAAGATTGACTATTCTCCAAGACACAAATGCATGGCGAAGACAAGTTTGTATATAACTCCTTAAGCCTTTCCCATGCTTGTGCAAAGGTTGCATTGGTTTTACACATAAAATTTATCATTAGTTGCTATTCTATTAGTAGGAAAATACTTATTTAGAAACTTAGTTTGCATATCTCTCCAGCTTCCTATTGATCTAGGCTCAAATGGATTCAATCACATTTTTGCTTCATCTTTCAATGAGAATGGGAACAACTTGAAACAAACCATATCTTCATTAGCATTTCTTTCCATGCAAATTCCACAAACATCCTCAAATTCTTTCGTATGCATATAAATATTTTCCAAGTCCAAGCCATAGAAAGTAGGAAAAAGTTGAAGGGTACTAGTTTGAAGTTAAAATTTTGAAGTCCATTTGGACATATAATGCAAGATAGTGTGGTTTGCCTAGCAGAATGGAGGTATCCTCTGAGAGGTCTAAGAATGCTTTGAACAATTTGTTCATTCTCTCCTTAAGCACTTCTTTTCGGAAAAGCAAGAGGTGGTGGTGGTTGGTCCATATATGTAACAAATGGTTCAAATGATGCACTTCATGATATGGACTCAAGTAATTCGGTACTAGATGATGGAGTATAAAATTCAGAATTAATTCCAACAATTCTAATAGACTTTAACAGCATGCACAAAAATTCAAATTCAAAACAACTCCAACCTAACCTCACAACTTCACAAATATCCACCAATATACACAAAAATCAACCCTATTCTCCTCTAACAAATTATAACAAATAGATTCAACAACTTAGAGTTCAGATGTAAAAATTTTATCCACAACTTACAAATAATACCTAAAAAAGATTTGAAAAAATAGAACAAAGTTACCTAAAGATTTGAGCAGCTCTATTGTTGAAGATAGTGGTGAGCTCTACTACCAACTACTGGATAGGTTCAAGACACTATTGTTTCTCGAAGATCCCCAGTAACGGCACCAAAATTGTGCCTGTGTTGCCTAATTACATCACTCTTACTGTTGCATTCTAATTCAAGTATTTTTGAGTAAAGAAAATTGAGTCAAACTTCCCCAAGTGCAAGTTATGGTTGAAGCACAAAGAACTGGTGAATACCAGGTCGATTTCTATAAGGATCTAAGGTACAAAAATAGTGGCTAATTCAAATGGATTTAATTGGGAAAACAATGGCTCACGAGAATTTAAAACTGAAATGTAAATTTGCTTCAATTGTTAGTTTTGATTTTGTTATAAAATTGAAATTAAATTTATTTAAAATCTAATGTGAAAAATTTGGGTAAGGTTATTCCAAATCAACCTTAAAATTCCAAGAGTATTTTTTTTTTAATTCACCAACTCAGCTTGTACTGATGTTTTAGAACATTAAATTCAATTGAAATGAACCATGGATCAAACACTTGATGTGCATAACATATCTTAAGAACAATAGGAGTTCTGAATCTAGTAACCCACATAAGATACTATTATGAGAGTTCTAATTTAAGCAACACCCATGAGTTTATTATACACATCAATTCCAATCGAGTCTTGAATCAATGATTTCTAAGGCCTTCAAATACAAATTAAATTGGCAATCAAAGAACTAAAAGTATAATCATGAAGCTCCGTATGTTGAAGATCATCGAATATGACATTGTCCTTACCTTAGCCCCAAAAAATTCAGCCAATCAATCTCAAAAAATTAAGAAAAGTGATTAAAAAAAAAAAAATCTGAGATGAGATATTGAAATCTAAAATTGAAATCACTTCAAAATTTAAATCTAATTACATTGGTTCCAATTGAAAACTGAATTTGAAGGTTGAAAACATAAATTTAAGAACCCAAAATTCTCTCTCTCTCTCTCTCTCTGTGTGTCTCTCTCTCTTTTTCTACCTAATTAATATCGAATTCTCACTCTAAAAACTAACTAATGGAATATGATGTGGGTGTGTCTTGCAATGTTAGCTATACCCTCCCTCCAATTCTTCTAGATATTCTGTTTCTGCAGTTGCCTCTTTGATTACAGTTTTACTTTTCCTTAATATTAGGATCTTCATCACATGGGCAGTTGAGGGCACATGGAAGATGTTGTTGAGAAGGTGTGGAGCTGTATTTGAATATAATATTCCCTTCAGAACTTGTTTCACTCGCCAACAATATTTGAATAGGTTAAGTTCATATGGGAATACAATTTTTTGCTTCTAAGATTTATAGGTTTGTGGTTTAATCCTCTTATATTGATTTAAATAATAATTCTTCATCTCCACAAATGGCTTTAATCAATTGATTTATTGCATTCAAATATATCTAATCGTTTCATTCTTCATATCTCTTCCTTTACACCTTTAATACAGCTCAATTTAGCTTACATTGTGATAAAAATTCAGCATCTGCTCCATGTTGAATAATAAGGATAAAACCCGCACAACTTAAGAATTTTATATCATTTATGTGCTATTGAAAGGAGTAATTAAATAGATAAATGTGTAGCAATTAAAGCCTAATCATACATACTGAGCCATTTGGCAATTCAATGAGAATTCTTAAGATGTGGCCAATCATTGCAATGTTCAAATAAATTAGTTAGAAGAGTTAAAGAATGATGCATTTGAAAATGCAAGAATTCCTAAGGACAAAATGAAAAAAAAAATGCATGATAACCACATCCTTAGGAAGTCCTTTCACTTGGGTCAAAAGGTTTTGTTATATGATTTCCATCTTCATTTGTTTCCAGGCAAGTTAACGTCCAGGTGACTAGACCTTATATTATTTGGTCCATTTTTTTGAGTTTCAAGCAATATAGAATGAAAATCCACAAAACGATCTTTTTTTTAAAGTGAATGGATACTATCTTAAAACCATGTTAAAAGTTTTATGGATGAAATTGAATCAGTGGATTTGATATATCCATCCCTATTTGAATAACTTTGGGCATGATTTTCTTTTTATTATTTTTCTTATTTTTCTTTATTTTTTATTGTTTTCTTTGTTTTCTTTTTCTTTGTATTTTCTTATTTGAGTGTCTTGGTGTGTTCTTGGGGGCAATGCGATGTTTTAGTTGGGGGAAGATAGATAACTTTCTAGCTCTTTCTTAGTTTAAATTTTAAAAAAATATGGAAAAAAAAAAAAGAATTGTTGGTCACTGAGGTGTTATATTGAATGATACATTTGTTTTGATTAAAAATAAAATTGTACCTTTGTTTCTTTGAGGGTTTAGAAAATTGATAAAACGATTTGATTGGGCCAATTTCACCTTGTCATTGATGGTATGTGTTTTTGAAGAGCTTATTTCAACCCAAAAATGCATAAATGACCCTAGCTATGGTAGAGACTTTGACCACCTAAGATTCTGAACTACTTTGAGCTTTTATTGAGACTAGGCCATGTTTGAAAATTTGAGCCTTTATGACTATTATTTGTTCACATTATCTTTGGGAGCCAAGTTGTGACTTAAGAAAATGATATTTCTTTTGAAAAGCCACAAAATTCTCCCAAACCTTTGAAAAGAAAAGCATCTATTGCCTAACCCAAGTGTCTTAGAAAACAATTTTCAATGGGTAGTGGGGTGTATCGAAATAGAGAAAGGCGTCACACTCGGAATGTGATAATAAAAAATAAATAAATAAGAGTGCGAAAGAAAGAAATCAAATCTTTGAGTCATCTTTGTAAATTGCGTCAAATGTATCTTCATGAGAATCTTAAATGAGGACGAGCTTCAAGAAGAAACTGTTATTGTATGTTCGGCTTTGGAAGTCTAATGGAAGTATTAAAAAAAGGGGGGGGACAAAAAAAGGTTGTTCATCACATATGATTTTCCAAGACACCATTTGAAAATCTCATCATTTCTTTGGTAACCCATTTAATCCCTCAGCCCCATTACGACCAAAAGCAAGACCTATGTGATCTTTGGGAAGATAATAGTTAGGCTTGAGCTTTCAAGAATTTTGCTTATCATGCTTGAATTGTCCTATTTATGAATTGTTCTTTCATGGAGTTATGCCAGTTTTAAACTTCCATTGCTTAAATCATTTTTCGATCTGGAATCGCATGTAGATTGCACTCGAATGAGAATTACTCCGCTAATGATGCATTACATGTGTGATCCATGAGCTTTATTTGTTTTTAGGAATGTAATACCTTGTAATAACATGTACACATACTTGTACGTGGATAGTTGAATGGTTACTCAATATTTTTTTTTTTTTTTTTGTGGAAATATAAGCACTTTGAAAAATTTATTTAGTTTTTGTTATCAACATCGTAGACAAAAGCATAAGAAAACCCTCACATCACAATCATGGGGATTTCATTAGGATATACGTCTTGACCTTCTTTCTAGAGACTAGCAAGACTTTAGTTGTGATTGGCATGGAATGTGATATTATATGAGTTTATATCTCTTAGACATGGCAATTACATGTGTTTACTTTCTAAAATGCCTGGTATTAGCTTATTTATCTCACTCTTGTATTTGGTTATTGTTCGTGCATGTCAAGTTCTAAAACCTAGAAAAGAATACCAAAGACACATTAATGATGCATGAGAATAATGCGTAGGTGAATTTGCAGTTAAAAGTTCAAGAGAAGGGAGTCGAAGTGCACCACAAGTCCATTTAGAAATTTCATCGAACATATAGCCAAAGGAACCACAAGAAAGGCTGTCCATGTCTTCTAGAACCTCCAAAGGGCCATCTCAATGCAAAATATCAATTACCATGGCTATCAAGAGAATGTAGTTCCAAGTTCAAAACAGTCCAAGAAGTGTTGTGACAGAAAATTCTAGGACAATGTCTCTTTGGTTTTTTGGCCATAACTTTTTACGAGGTTAATTTCACCTATGCTATACACCATTTGAAAGAAAACTCAATTATCTACTACATTTCTTTTGAAGACATCTTCAAATTTGGCTGCTCTAAAAGTTAAAATTTCAACCAAAAATAGCTCCAAATTGCTGCCAGTAGAAAAGCTGAGTGTGACACCCATTTGGTTTTTCAGTCATAATTTTTCATTCAAAATTCAGATTGATGAGATTCATTTTGTATTGGAAAGAAGACTTGAAGAGCTAAAATGTATCTATCAAAGACATCTTAACATTCTATCGTCTCAAAGTCCAAAAATAGTTTCAAAATTGTCCAAGAAATCTGCCCAATCCAGCGCCTGCGTGGGTCCCTGTCCTACTAGTGCCCCTGCGAGCCCAGCACATAGCCAGGCAAGCTCATGCATGGCCATGAAGCCCAGCTATTGTAACCTTAGTTCTAGGTCTATTTAAACCCTAATTTACTAAAAAAAAATAGATGTTCTAGCCTAGGGAAAAGTGCTAGACCTAAGAAATTCTCTTCTTTCTTTTTCTTTGTCTTTCCTAAATTTCTCTAGACTTAGTATTAGTTTTATGAAAGTATCTTGGAAGAACGTTTAGGTGTTTGGACTTTGTTATTCAACATTGCCAGCTATAGATTTTTAATTAAATTTGTTCACCCCTTACTCTCATCCCATTCATCTCCATCCTCCTCTTTAGTTTATTTGAATGGTTATCGCAATATGATAGAAGGCTAGGGTCCTCCTTGACCCTAAACCTATGAAAATGGTTTGTTGAGGTTGAGAGGTTGAGCATGTTGTGATTTTAAATTACATATCATAAAATTGATCATGTGGAAAAAACTTGATAAGAATTCATCGTTTGGAATCTCCTAACAATGTTGCAATTGGTTAGGTGATTCAAGGACTTGGTAGGATGAGCTTTTCATCTACAATCCTAATAAAGTCACACTTCCATCTCATTAAATCTTGTTGCTAAATCTTCCAGCCTTAACCACTAGGGACAGTTAATTAGGCCGAGATAAATATTATACTCAAACTTCTCACCAATATACAATTATTAGAATTAGTTTGGGGTCAAGTTCTTTCACATTCAAAGAACTTTTAATATCATATTTGAATACTATTCTTTACATTCTAACATTTTAATTTCTGGCTTTATCTTATTGCCTTTAAATATTGTACTTTTATTTTTGTTTATTTTTCTTTAATTTTTTTAATTAATTTTAATCAAAAACCAAATCAATCAAGCAAGTTAAAATTTGGATTTTCCCATCTTTTTTACCACCTAAAGTGATTAAAATTAACCTAATAACAAGTGTCTTCCTAAGTCATCACCTTATCCATTAAAATCAAGAATTGAATCTAACTCTCCGTGGACTCGACCCAAACTCAAACTGGTTTATTTTACTATATTTGACTCCTGCACTTGGGATAAGTAAGCAATTTCGTCAGTCATAAATTTTTTATGGTAAGTTATCAATCCTAAAACCCACACAATTAAAAGATGTTAATTGGTTGTGCCTAGGCTACTATTGTTATGATTTTGTTGTTTTCAACTTTTACTCCATAAAGGGTGATAATATGCTCTCAACTACTCCAATTCTTGTATACCAAAAAAATAAAAACGTTTGATCAGTTAGATAAGAACCTTTATTATCTCAACTCACACACACTGACACACCAAGACATAACTCCAACTCATTCACACACCAACACATGGGAGAGGTACTCTACATTGCAAAGATAGTCTAAATACACTATTGTAGGTCTCTATACTGTGAAGATAATCTAATATGCCATCCTAGGTGTCTACATTGTGAAGGCAATCCAAATATACCTTCGTAGCTGTCTGTGTTATAAAGGTAATTTAATTAACCATTATAAGTGGCAATACCAGTTCACCATCATAGGTATCTATACGATGAAAGTAATTCAATGTACCACCACAGGTGTCTACGTCATGGAAGCAATCCAATACATTTTATGGATTACTAGCCCACTAGAAATGATAACCAACCACACATCATACACTACCCATTTTCCACAGCCACATCACCGCACTAAATCATCAAATACATAGTATCACAATCATATTTATTAATAAGATATTATAGTCCCCTGCAAGACATCATAGTCTAAGCCATCTCATGGCATTATCAATCTTGATATATTTCATGTCATCTTCTTTATACACATTCCATGTGTACATGGTACTTTTGATTTATTCTATTGCATTGTTAACAGCTATTCCTTTACAACTATCCAACACTTTTACTAATGTAATTTCATTTTCAAGCCTTATACTAAAATATCTCTTTTTTGAAACCATTAAGTATCTTTCCTTTAAGTCCCTATGTCTATATAAAAGAATCTCTTCTTATTGTTATCAAGCTGTTCCTTTTGAAAACCTTTCCTAACTCATTCTCAGTTCATCTCCCTAAAGTCTTTATTTAAATTAAATCAATTTAGAATAGCAAACACATTTCCTTTGTTAAAAATATTTTAGGAAAATCAAACATTTATCCTTGAGTATAAATAAGTTTAGCAAATCAACTATTTTTTTACTAAGAAATTTCAACAAAAATATACAGATTATCTAACTCGGGTGCACAAGTAAAGGAAGGAGTCTGCATGGACCAACCTAAGGCACTCAGGGTTGTTCAAGTGCACGGGAATGGGCCTCTAGGGACGTGGACACCCTGCACTAAAATGTGGTTTAGTATTTGTTTTTTTTTATCTTTCAGTACCAACTTCGTTTCTTCCATTTATATCCAATAGTATCCAAATTTATACTTGTTTCCAATCCTTAACAATGTCTAAAAACAATCATAACATCAATTTATCAATTGAATCAAACTTTTCAATTCAAATTGATTTTTGTAGCTCGTTTTCTTCTTTGCTTCACCATATATATATATATATATATGCATGCATCTTTCAACACAATTTCACATCTAGCAAGTATTAGGCAATCTGTTTAACAAAATCAAGTCAGAAATGCAAATACAAATAATATGCAACAAAGAAGCAAGCCATCCCTTACCTCAATGAGCTTGAGAGGGAAGAACAGTATGCTAAAATATTTTTCAGGGTTGCCAGAAAGTCATTGGAATCAACCAACATTTCATTTCATCGAACTAAAAATCAAACCATACTCATCTCTAATCTAATTGACCACTGGAAATGAATTTGGAAAAGGGTTAAGGTTTCACTCCAAAGTATGCTCTCTCTCTCTCTCTCTCTCTCTCTCTCTCCCTCGGTAAGTTTTCTGTCAACAACACGAACCTACCCATATAATCATACCTATTTATATACATAAATTATCAGGCTTACCGATGAAGGAAAAGAAAGCAAAAGAAGATGTGATCAAAGCTGTAAAGGCTATGATCCTAATCCAAAGGGATAGCGTGGCTCTTAAGTGAAAAGCGTAGGCCAAAAACAGAAGAGTAGATATGAACGATCTCACACACAGCAGAAGCTGCCTGAGCATACAGGGGCGTATTGGACAGGCACCCGGACCATCGACACTTAGCCAGATTCCTTGAATTTTAAGATTTTAGCCAATTCTAACCTGTCAACTAAGTCCACGTATAAATTTAAATTAACCATATTAATTAAATATTAAATCACATTTCAATGCATTATAAATAAAATAGCATTTTTGAAATTATAGGTCATTACAATGTATTAGGAATTAAATTTAAAAATGGGATGCAAAATACTTAAAAAAAATTAAGTTTGGTAAATGGTTTAAAAGTTATTTCTCTTACCATAAAAAATCGTAGTATTTTTTAAATTTATATACACAAGTAAAAAAATGTTTAAATATTAATTAGGGTTGATAGCAATTTTTTTCTTTCAGATTTCCATTTAATATTTTCAAATGTAAAAACAAAGGTAAAACAATACTTAAATATCATTTAGGCTTAAGAATAATTATTTTTTTGAATTTAACTTTTAAATATATATTGATCATATTGACCATTCAATTCAATATAAAGTACAATATACAGCTAATAATAATATTTTTAATTTGAATTACTTTTAAAAAAATTAATCAAAAATTTGTTTAATCTATTTGTCAATATCTATATCTATATCTATATCTATATACTAAAATTGAATAATTCCTTTTTTTTTTTCATTCAACCAAATCACGTGTCACTCTCCTTATTCAATATTATACTTTTCCTTTTTCCCTTTTTTTTACAAATTTTTAAATAAGATATTCTTATCTTCTTTTTTTCAATACTTTCTCTTCTTAATCCCAAATCTTGTATTTTTTTTTTTTTTTTTTTTTTGTATCACATCAATAGATAATAACTCTACTTTTTTTCTCTCTCTAAAGTGATTGTTATTATGACGTAATTTTAAACAATGTAAAGTGAGCTTGCCGTTCCTTGAATGGACTCACTTTCCTATTAGTTCACTTTAGTGGTAAAATTTACATATTTAAAAATACTAAAAAAGTATAAATATTAAATAGGTGAAGATTTAAAATTTATTGAATATTAATTGAACTTAAAAGATCTAACTACTTAGTAAATATAACTTCTCTCGTAATAATAATTCTCATTATATTTTAATTTTAAAATTACAAAGGAAAAATACTTTAATATTATTTAAGCATGAATTAAAACTCTTAAAAATAAAATTCTAATTTTTAATTTATATTAGTCATGTTAACCATCTAATTGAAAAATTGATGATTAATAATATTTCGTATTTGATTTATTTTTATAAATTTATGTTATTCATAAGCAAATGCTAAAATTGTGTATTTCTTTCCTCTTTTTTCTTATTAAACTAAATTCCATCTATACTCTCTTTATTTCTTATTCTACGTCTTATTTTAAAAAAAAAAAAATATTCTGTCTTGCTCTCTCTTCAATGTTTTCAATACTCTTTTTCTATATTTTATTTCTTTTTATCCGACATCATAGATGATCACAACTTTATTTTTTTGGTACATTATACTTATCTTCTTTCAATATTTATATAATATATTTATCACCCATCAAGATTTGAAAACTAAATTTACCTTTCTTATTTTAAGAAGTTATTAACCTTGAACACATTCTATGAAATAAATTGTTAATCTTTAATATTATAGGTCAAAGTCAAATAAAATTGTAATTGATTTTTCAATTTTAACCCTATGTAAATCCAAAAGCCAACAAAGCAAACATGCTACCAAAAAAAAAAAATCATTTATATATACATGCATGTACATGTTACAACACCAAAGAAAACAGAGACCCCAAACCAACCCTTGGAATCATGAATCCGTCGAAGGAGCTTTCGAACTCTGTTGCATAAATGATAAGTTTTCTTATTTGAAAACACAGTTCAATTGCTCGTATTTGTGACTCATGGATCATTTTCCTATTGAAAATCAAGTTTTCATTTACTCATCCTCTTTCAAAAGTTGTGGGGAGAGAGAGAGAGATTGATTCTTTATTTGGATTTTTTTTGGTTGCAGGCCCAGAGATAAGCGAGTCAAGTGGCCAATTCGGGCTCCAAAGAATACAAAATTCAGGGGCCTCACGATTTATATATATATATATATGTATGTGTATATATATAGCCTAAATTAATTTTGTACTAATTATACTTGACCCAATCAAGTGAAGAAGAAAGATATAAAAAGAAAAAAAACTTAAAAATGATAACTTGTCTTGAACAGGGAGTGATTATATTTTTTTTAAATAGTGGTATATTAAACTCTTTTATAATGCTATATTTTTGTAATAATTTTTTTACATGGAATTTTTTATCAACTAATTTAATATGAAAAAAATAGATAAGTCTCATTTTAGGGTTTCGCTTTTAACCTCCACAAAGTATGAGTCCGCATTGGTTGATTGTGTAAATCCTACAAATCAATAGAATTCAAACTCAAAATATGAACTTTTGATCCTCCTCTTGTTAAAATTGTAGAAAGAGAGAGTAGAGAAAGAAAAAGAGAGACATGAGTGTTTGTTGATTCTTGATTTGGTTCCTTATTTTTATTTATTTATTTATTGTTTGAAGCTGATGAAAATGTTGACATTTTTAGGCTTATATCTGACGTGCAGCAACTACAAAAATGACAGAAAGTCATGTATTCAAATTTTCTCGAAACACCAAAATACAACCAGTTCGTACAACATAAATACCATTAATCTAAAACTCGAAATAAGAAATCAAACAGTTTTGACAGTCACACACCAAAATCCCAATTTGGCACCATTCCATTGAAGAAAGTTGAAGCCAACCTTTGTTGATTGACAGTCAAGAAGCAGATAAAATATATATATAACTGTAAAAATAAAAATAATAATAATAATAATAATCCAAAGATAAGAAGAAAAAGTAGCATGTTGCACATTCAGAGAAGAACCGTATTTTCGACCTATAAATCCATCAAAAGTAAGAGTATCTTAAAATGATGTACTAGAACTTACAACAAGATTTTTTTTTGGTGACCCAGAGAATATGGTCGAAAATGACATAAAATAAAGCTCTAAAACTTGAGTTTTTCATATCGGAGACCCTATTGCCAACCCCTTCCCCCCCCCCCCAAACACACATCATTCAGGGGAATATTAGGGGGAACAATTAGGGGAAAGGAAATGGTGAATTTAGAGAGATGAAGATAAGGAAGTGGAGACAACGAGTTGAGAAAGATAAAAGGAAGACAAGAGGTGGCACCATGGGATGCAACAATAGCACTGCGTATCTCTGTAGTAAAGAATCACGAGGGTTTGGCGGGGAAAGTATTGACTGACATGGGCTTTTATTTATTTTTTATTTTTTTGGTAATTAATGGACGAACATGGGTTCGGTGAGAAAGACATGGTTTTGTAATTATTCATCGTTAAAACAACTTTTAGGTGTACATTTGTCCTTATGATATTCATTATTAACACATCTTTCAGGTCTATATTTGTCCATACGATGTTAAAATTAATAGCATTAGAAGGCAGGTTAACGAAAGGAATCAAAGTTAATAAATTTTTAACACCATAAGTGTAATTTTAAAATATTGAGTATGATAAGTGTAATTACTTAAATGTTAAAGGGAGATAAATATAATTGATTTTTCTTTTTTTTTAATATAACTACTAAGATTGTGGCATGTGATCCTAAGTAATGTAAAGTGAGCTCATGAGATCCTAAATTGGATCAACTTATCTATTAGTCTACTATAGTTATAAAATTAATATATTTTTAAATACAATACGAATTAAATTTAAAAACATAAAACAATGCATAAATATTAAATATTAATTAGGCATGGAAAAGGGTTTAAATATGATTGGATATTAATTAAATTTAAAAAAATCTAATTTTTCTTACAATAATAACTCTTATTATAATTTAAATTTAAAAATAGAAAGAAAACTATATGATATTAATTAGTATTGGAAGTAATTTTTTAAAAAGAAATCTAATTTCAAAATTAAATTATTTTTATTAGCTATCCAATTAAAAAATTAATTAATAATACTCAGTATTTGAATTATTTTTATAAAAATACTCATTATTTTAATATAGTTACGAATATGTTATAGTATTTTTCAACTTAAGTTAATTTTTCAAAATAATTTAAGAACTAAAAAAGAAATAAAAAGTATTTATTATAATTGACAAATATTTTTGAAATAAAAACATCGGATCAATTAGGTAATTTTGACATTAAATATATACTCTAGCACAAGCTTGATTTTTTTGGATGATCAAGATTTGATAAAATATAAATTCTTAATACTTATATAAAAGCCTACTTTAATCGATTTTATCCCAACACTAAAACTAACAAAAATAAAAATAAAAATTCAAAATAATAACTCAATAATTATTTTACAAAATTAAATAAATTTAATAAATTTTTTATAAATTCTTAAAAATTATATTTTATCAATAAAAAAATATTATACAATTTCGGACATATCACGTAGGGACACCAATACTAGACTAGGGAAATGGAGCGATTACAAGGTGCCGTTGGATTCCAAAGCACCCATAGGCCACCTCAGTTATACCTGTAAAGTTGCCAAACAACTTGGCCTCGACTTTTCTTCACTCTCTAAAGATTCACCTCGAAGGAGACGTTTTTATCTCCGTTCACACCTCGTGGCCTCTTTATTGGATGCTTTATGATTGATGGACAAAATGGAAGGTAAAGACAACGAACAACTTGAAAAGAAAACTAAAGATCTTACGAGGTCCCAAGACAGAAAAGCGAAGAAGATGATGAAAGCATTCCCTCTCTCTGATCAGCTTTTTGTATGGATTCCCAATGGACCAAACCAAGGAGGGCTTTCCAGAGAGTCACTTTCTTCCTCAAATATTTTGGCAGTGTGAACCTGTCTTTACATGTTGAAAAGAAAGAACAAGAATAAAGATATTGATTAATTATCAAGGTAAGGAAGGATAGGCCTAGTTGGCCTCCAAATTCCTTATCTCAACCCCGCGGGAGGTAAGATGATATGCATGCATATATATATATATCAATATATGCTAGTAGAAAAAAGGGTAAAAACATTAATCCAAGAAAATCAATGGTTTTGTTGTTCCCACCTGTCATTCAAGATAAAGAAAATTGTATGCCTTATCATGTTATGGAAGATCCCGTATGCTTTGTCTTCAATGCAACGGTAACAATCATGTTATAATGTGAACACACCGGGCAAGCTTATTTTAAGATTAATATAGGGTCAATTTTATTGCATTAATTTTTATCCTCATTTATATTAGTTTGGAAGAGAAATAATGATTACACTTGGGAATAAAAATTACTCTTCTTATGGAGGTAATTGAATTTGCTGATGGAGGTGAGTAGCAAAAAGTGATGGGAAAATTACATCGTTTTCTCATTACCCTATAAACATTCATTTACACTCCTGTATGTAAAACTTAGGCAACATTCTCTTTCACACAGCGATATTTCTTAGCATTTCAAATATAATACAATTATTATCAGTTTTATTTACTCTTTCAATCTGACTAAAAGTAATATAAACTTATTACCTATTAACTATTATTAGGATAACAATTATTCCTATAATCTTTCACTCTTAAAATTTTTACCTTGTATGAAATGTTTCCTTAGAAATATGTAACATGAAATTATTATGTTTCTTAAAATCATATGTCCCTTCTATTATGAGTTTTTTTTTTAATTATATCTTTTTCTTGATTCACGTGCTTTCAAGTATCTAATTTTCCATCTAAGTCCTCTCGCAATTGTATCATAGCTCCTAGGCCTTTTCTTTTTATGTGTTAGCCAAAAAGGTGTTTGGCCTCTTAAAATGGAGGAACAAGTGAGAAGGCTTGGGAGGATGCCATTGTTCTTATTGTCTTTGTTATGAGGATACCCTCAATTTTAGAATTCCCATTTGTCTCGATCATTTACCACTTGAGGGAGTGGTCACTACTAAATTTTAAAAAACGATCGGCACGATCAGCAAAACCCATCGAGGCAATCGTCTAAACTATACACGACTGCTTAACAACAATCTATAAGCTATCGATTATTGTGAGGTCAAGACAGGGTATAGACGACTGCCAGTAACGACAGCAAAAAGCGGTCGAGATAGGTAAGCAGGCAAAACGTTTGCCGACCGCCTCTAAATGGTCGCCTATTCCCTATTACCGACTGCCTTGAGGCGATCGTCTAAAGGTATCCACACCTATCTTCCTATTCGAATGCTTTGAGGCGGTTGTCTACTCTATTTAAAAAAAAAATACCTAATTATATTTGTTATAAAAACAAAACTTGTAACAATATATATCAAATCATGTGGCAATAACATGACCTGAACAAACATTTTACGTAAAATAAACTTAATGCAATAACTAAATTAATAAAATATATTCTTTATAATATTTCTTCCAAATCGTCTACAAGTTTTACGCAAAAATAAAATTTAAAAGAACAAACGTCTTTGATCAACTACTTGAGACCGCAGCAAAATCTATCAAAACTGAAATAAATCAAAAACAAATTAGTTAAAAACTATTGCAATTAATAATACATGAATATTAAATTAAGCCATAAAGAAATGTAACTTTTTAAACATTAAATTTAAATAACTTTCAACTAGACTCTACTTCAGGTTTTTATCAGAGAACCGTCACATGAATTTCCATGCGATTCATTCCTGCAAGTCCCAAATGGCTAGAACTCACAACACGTCAAATTTGGAAGACATCGGACATCATTTGCTCAGTTTAATAGTTGAATCCTAAGTTTGAAGTTCTAACTTTCACGTTTCAACCAGAGTCTACTCTGGGCCATTCCAAGAGAACTATGCTTAGACTGACGTGAAATTCATTCATATAAGTCCTAAATGGCTAGGACTCACTACACATAAATTTTGGTTGATAGCGGACGTCGTTTGCTCGATTTGACCAATTAAATCCTAAGTTTGAATCTCTAACTTTCATATTTCAACTAGAATCTAATTCGGGCCATTTCGAGTGAATCATGGCTCAGATTGCCACGCAGTTCATTACTAAAAGTCCTAAATGGCTAGGACTCACTACACGTAAAGTTTGTTTACTCAATTTGAGAAATTGAATCGTAAGTTTGAAGTTTTAACTTTCACGTTTCAACTACAATTTACTCCAGACTATTCCAAGGGAATTGCAAATTGGATTACTGTGCAGTTCATCGCTACAAGTCCCAAATGGCTAGGACTTGCAACACGTAAAGTTTGGTTGACAAAGAACATTGATTTTAGTAGTTAAATCCTATGTTTAAAGTTCTAATGTTTTAACTAAAACCTACTTTGGGCCATTCCAAGTGAAACCGTGGCTCGGATTAGCATGCAGTTTGTTCCTACAAGTCCCAAATGGCTCAGACTCATAACATATAAAGTTTGGTTGGCAACGGACATTGTTTGCTTGATTTGACTAGTTAAATCCTAAGTTTGAAGTTCTAACTTTCATGTTTCAACTAGAATCTACTCCGTGCCATTCTAAGTGAACCATGGCTCAGATTGCTGTGCAATTCATTGTTGTAAGTCCCAAATGGATAGGACTCACTACACATAAAGTTTGATCAACAACGGACGCTATTTGCTCTATTTGAGTAGTTAAATCCCAAGTTTAAAGATCTAACTTTAATAATTCAACTAGAATCTACTCTGGGCCATTCCAAGCGAACCATGGCTCGGATTGCCGTACAATTTATTCTTGCAAGTCCCAAATGGCTAGGACTCGTAGCACGTAAAGTTTGGTTGACAACAGACGTCGTTTGCTTGGTTTGAATAGTTAAATCCTAAGTTTAAAGTTCTCAGTTTCATATTTCAACAAAAATATACTCTAAGCCATTCCAAGCGAACCATGGCTCGAACTATCGTGCGATTCATTCTTAAGTCTCAAATGGCTAAGACTCGTAACACCTAAAGTTTGGTTGACGACGGACATCATTTGCTTGATTTAAGCAGTTAAATCCTAAATTTGAAGTTCTAACTTTCACGTTTCAACTAGAATCTGCTTCGAGCCATTTTGAATGCTATCTTCTTAAGTTTGCCATCTTCAAAGATATAAGTAATATTTCAACCTCAGCTTAAGAGAGAAGTATCAAACTTGCTTTGTAGTAACTGAATTCACATCCTTTCTTTGACAACCATTAGTATTCCAGTCAACAATGTTTTGCCTCCTTCTAAAGCTATCATATACAAGACATTTTGTTGAGGTGTGCATACTCATTTGGGAATAACATATAACTTTTCAGACACGTATCTCAAGTCTCATACGTGAAGCCTAAATCCTCTATCAACTTACAGGGTTGATAGTAAGACTCGCAAACCTTCGGACCATCTGGTATGACCTTTTCTCAACAACTCTAGTAACATGTCAAACGAGATGTTACTCCATTAATTCACGTTTCAACAAGAATCTGCTTCGAGCCATTTTAAATGCTATCTTATTAAGCTCGCCATCTTCAAAGATATAAGTAACATTTTCAACCTCAGTTTAAGAGAGAAGTATCAAACTTGCTTTGTAGTAACTGATTTCGCATGCTTTCTTCGGCGACCATTAGTATTCCGATCAACAATGTTTTGCCTCCTTCTGAAGCTATCATATACAAGACATTTTGTCAAGGTGTGCATACTCATTTTGGAATAACATATAACTTTTCAGATATGTATCTCAAGTCTTGTACGTGAAGCCTAAATCCTCTATCAACTTACGGGGTTGATAGTAAGACTCGTAAACCTTTAGACCATCTGGTATGACCTTTTCTCAACAACTTTAGTAACATGTCAAACGAGATGTTGGTCCATTAATTCAAAACTTTCAAGTGTAATAACTCAACAATGAAAGACAACCGATTATAATTCTGACATCCGGGATATAATTCGGTGTTTGCATCATCGAGAATTTTAGAAAACCTCATTGAATCTTCATTGGCTCCAGATCGCAAATTACTCCTGCCAACCTTAATAGTCTCAGTACTCGGTTCTGGGGTGGGCACCCCAGCTATGATCTCCTGCATTATTTCTATCATATAATCCCTAGGCACAACATCTTCATGGAATTCTACTCTTCCTCACATCATCACAACAAACTCTAAGTCTTGCCATGCTTTGTCCAATTCATATAAGTCTATAAGAACCCGTGCCTCAACAAATGATCCATTATAACTTCTCGTGTGAAATGATATCAGTTAATACACTTTTTACATGGACAATTCATCGATTATTGACCAAATGCATGGGTGTAAGCAATGAACTCTTCAATCTCGTGTACATATCAAGATGACAACCTATCCAACAAGTTAATCCAAGTCTTATCTATCTCTTCAAGCCCAGCGTCATAAACTTTACTAAATATGTGGACAAAAGGTGTTTAAGTAATTTACCAGTGAAACCTAAATTTATGTTCTTTTAAAAAAAACCTAACAATTTCTCACTGAAGGGTAATTTGGTCATATCCCATTCGAGAATGCACGATCCAACTCTAGCTGAACACCTTGAATGCCTTGTTTTATTGTCAAATAAAATTTCGATAGCATCTCTATGTAGTTCTCCAAGTATGCAACATAAAAAAAACTGCGTATTCGCACATTTGTGTATGTACCAAGAGAACAATAGGAGTAGCTACATGAAACCTCACCCGATAGAGAACTAGCATCACTAGTGGAATTGAGTAAAAAGTGGATCATTGCATTCCCAAACTACCTGAATTAGATAATTTAAGAATCGTATACATTGATTTATACATCCTTGTAACGAGAACAACAAATTAAATCTTAAAAGACCCAACTCATCACATCACTGATGACCAAATCAACTCTTTTCAAATGATTTTCGAATGGGTCTAGGTTTATTTGAAAAAATAAATATATGTAGATGCATAAAGGTAACTACTATAAGATATTTTTTATGATCCTCTAACCACTTATGTTCTCATTGACCACAATTGGATGTCAATAAGATTATATGAATCTATTTCTAATAAATTCATTTAATAACAGAATGTAGCTTGAAAAGATTCTAGCACTGAAATTGGAGATTATAAAGAGATTTTCATAGTTCGGGATTTTTAGAGATTTATTGAAATTTTAAGAGATTTATTGGCATTTCTAAAGATTTTGTAACTAGTCTCATATCTCGAGGTTTGTAGACATCTTTTGGATATTTTTAGATTTGTTTGAAGATTTTTGTAGATTTTATAGAATTTTACATAGTTAAAGATTTATAGAGATTTTGAAAAATTAACCCTAATTGAATTTTATTCCTAAATCAATTAAATTTAAATGTAACCCTTAAACAATTATAACCCTAATCAAATTTTATCTCTAATTAAATTAAACCATGCTTCAATTAACATAATAATCTAGTGCTTTTTGATCCCTAATCAAGTTTTTATGGGATTACTGTCCTACCTTTTAGTATTTTCAATATAAATTTACATTAATATCCTTAATGATTTGAATATTATGCATATATTATTTGGACATATATTTTTTAATTTATCTATTAATCTATCACGTTTACTTTTTCAATTTTTTTAGTACTTTTAATATCAAATTAAAAACATAAAACTAAGATATTAGCTACTAATTTTAGCTTACTTCATACATTATTTAAGTCGATGAAATGCAGCCTAATTTTAGTAACTTTTAATCAATTATAACTTCTAAAATTAATTGAATTAAAAAAATACAAATAACTTATCTAAATAATATGTTATCTTTAATTAATTTTTTCAAACTAATGGTTATCCACATCCAAAAAAAGAAAAACACTTACAAATGACCAAAAAAAAAAAAACAATGGTTATCAATTGTTAAAAACGCGGATTCATTTTGCATTTTTTGAGTTAATCTTTAACAACCGCGAAGTGAGTTCGTGTTTATCCAATGTTATCCAATAACTGCGAAATGAAAGTGTGGTTTCAGTCAATCTTAAAACCGCGGTATCATACAGCGTTTTCATTAACTGTATTTTTCGAAATTTTTTTTTTTTAGCAGTATTCTCTCACTTTTTGTCCAAAATATCAGTAAAACAAAAAAAACTCAGACTTTGATCAACTTGTGTTAGCACATCCAACCAGGGTTCATATAGTAAAGTTACTCCATTATAATTTTATTCCACATCTATCATTGTTCATATTTTCATCTTCGATTAGGAAAGAACATTTAATGAACACGATAATTTTAAACGAAATACATCAGTTATTATCAATAATTATCAGTAACAAATATGCGAACAGTAATTAATGCAGGATAAAAAAACGATGGAGTTGTATTTTTTGTTTTTCATACTCAAACACTGTTGTACTCGTATCGACAAACATTACACTCCAGTGTTCAAAACACAATTTTACGCATCTTAATTTTTGGACAAATTGCAAAAGGTCACACTATTTTTTTCATTTTATAACTCAGACCAAATGCCAATACCACCATTATGAATTGTCCAGAAATACAATCAAGAGCACAATGCACATAAATGTTTTATTATAAATTGGCTAACCACCTCTTCCGAGGAGCTTTTACTATATCCGAACAATTATAGGAGGGAAGAATATACAACTCACGCAGACTCTATTAATTCACTCAAACTCTAAATACACAGCTTTGCGTTATGCTCTCTCGACTAGGCAATTCACTATTTTGCTATAGTTACAATCATACTCTTTAGGATGGACCCAAAATTTGAAATTTACTAGAGTTAAACCAAAATTTTAAGAACAAAATAAGTTGAGTTATAAAAAATTTAAATTGAATAAAGAATTTAAAGGTAAAATAGAATGTATTACAAAAATTTAAGTGGATTAAATTAAAAAAGAAAAAAATTCTTTGAATTTAAAAAATTAAAAAAAAAATTTTTTTTTACCAAATTACCGGAAATAACCTCCGTCCGCCCTTGATGCTCTTTGTAACTCTTTCCCTTTCATACGCAAATGTATAAAAATCCAAGGGAGAATATTTTGTGTAAGAAATTAAGTGCATCAAGTGACGTATGCACTGCATCGTGTGAAGTGGTCTTTGAGTCTTTACTTGCGGCTTCCCACATTCAACAACCTGTGGCTGTCACGCAAATCTCTCCATCCATCCAGTTGGGTGGATTATACGAACACGTTTTTAAGTTGGGAAGGTAGCAACTAGAGATGGCAATGGGTCGGGTCGGCTCGTGACCCGACCCGGCCCAACCCAAAATCATCCGACTAGCCCGACCCTTCCTCCATGGGTCAAGGCTTGGGTCGACTCGGCCGGGCCCGAAACCCCACTCCTTGACCTTTTTTTTGGGAAATTGTGCCCAAGTCACATTTTATAGACTTGTAAGGATCTAAGTCATACCAAAAAAAAAATTGATTGCTTTTAAGTCATAGTTGTGTAGAAAGATTTGTGATTAAATCATACATTTTACTGGGTTCCATGAATTTGCTTTAAATGATTTTCTAATATACTAATAATACCCTTGTTTCTATAATTCAGTTGTAGAAGACAGCTGAGTTACCATTTTTATAGGAATCACATTGATCCCATTGTCTCTCTCACCTCTCACCTCTCACCTATACATACACTGGTATATCTAAATAAAAGACAGTTTTCTTCATGAAGATTGGAAGAAAATAGGTTTTACTGCACGTTCGAAGGAGGACTTGAGGAATTTGCGTTGAAGGTGTGTGAGAATTGGTGTAGTTTGAATGTGGAAAATATGACATTTAGTTACTCAATCTATGAACATCCTTCATCTTTTCTGAGAAATGAGGTTGATTTTAAAAACATGATGATGTTGGCTCGTATGGCTGGGTTGTGTTATATATCGATTGATGTATTTGATGGCAGGTGGAACACAATTTCCCATAGTACCGGTACTGTCTCTCGTAACAGTACTGGTACTGTCTCGCATAACAGTACCGGTATTGTCTCTCGTATTGTATCAAGCGGTACTGTTTACAGTTCTCCACAGTACCGATACTGTCTTTCGTGACAGAACTGGTACTGTCTCGCATAACAGTACCGGTACTGTCTCTCGTATTGTATCAAACGATACTATTTGTAATTCTCCACAGTACCAGTACTATCTCTCGAAACAGTACCGGTACTGTAAATATTGTGCGTGGTACTGTCAAAAATTGTGTGGTGCCGTCAACATTTTGGGTGGTATTGTCAAAATTGTATGTGGTACTGTCGAAATTGCATGTGGTACTGTCAAACATTGTTCTCAGGTTCTTCATACACACTCCACATATACATATAGACGTCTATATAATATATATATATATGCACACACACACGCATTGAGAGACGCATATAAATACTCCTATTTGGGTCTTCTTTCGAAACTTAATTCCGAGTTTCAGAAAAAAAAAATGTTATTTTGAATTGTCCTCAGGTTTTTCATACACACTTCACATATACATATATACGTCTATAATATATATATATACATACACATGCACTGAGAGATGCATATAAATGCTCCTGTTTGGGTCTTCTTTCGAAACTTGATTCCGAGCTTCGGTTTTTCGCTTTTGGAAAGAAGGTGGAGGGTTTCCGTTTTTTTAGATATGCGTGCGTTATTTTCGGATTAAACGGTTTTGTCTTTTTTGTGTCTTTTTGCTTCAACTGTGACTTATTCACAAAAAAGTTTTTTTGGTATGACTTAAATCCTTAAAAGTTCAAAAATAGTGACCGGCCTCCAAAAACCCCTTTTTTTTTTTATTTCCACAGCCCGCAACCAACATATATGTGTAGAGATCCCTAGCGCGTAGAATTTTTGGTTATGCTAGATTTGAAGAGGGACAAATATATATATATATATATTAAATAATAGTTTTGTTTTGTAAATTTTTTACTTTTGAGTAGGAATTAATATAATAAAAAAATAAAAAGCCTTTTCGGTACCAATTTTTGGATTGCGTTTAAGAAGAATAACCAGAAAATATCAAATTAACAAAAAATTAAAAGATAACTATTAAAATGTTAACTTCTTTTTATCTTCAACACCCAAAAAAAAAAAAAAACACTTAAATTTTAGACAGTTATAGAAAAAATTAATTCTTTCCTTTCTAAAGTGTGCCTTAATTTAGAAGATCATTTGAAAATAAGTTGAGTGGTTAAGTAAACTGAAAAGAAAAAAAAAAATTACCTCCGTCAAAACGGCTAATTTTTTTTGAAACTTTGTAGTCAAGATTTTGAACATTTGTTGTTTGGTATCCACTAAAATAACTCTTGCATTTTTATACAAAAATTAGCCAAAACACTAGTAGTTTTTTGGGGAAAAAAATAGAAAGCTATCTTAAAATCTGATATTTGTTATTCTATCATTTGTTTTTCTTTTTTATAATTTTATATTTGTTTGTTGTAATTTTAAATTTAATGTTAATTATGTAATTGTTTGTTATTTAATAAATTTCAATTTTTGTCAATGATTATTTTAACGTATTTGGTTAAGTTTTGTTTTGTATTTTATTTACTTTAAAAAACTTAAAAATATTAAAAATATTAAAAAAATAAACTGGGTCAATTGGGACATGTGCTGGTGACCCTGACCCAACCCGATCCGACTCGAAAATGGTAAGGGGCATATAGGGAAAGGTCAGCATAGGGCCTAGTCGGCCCGGGTCAAGGGGCGGGTCAGGCTCGACCCAGCCCATTTACAACACTAGTAGCAACTAAAACTAACCCAAAACCCGACTATATTTGTAACCAATCCAACATCAAATTATTAGGTATAGTTTGAAGGAAAAAAAAAGGTTAGTTTTTTTTTTTATTATTGACTAGCAGATAGTTACTAAAAAATTAACTTTTTTATATTTGGCAAGGGAAAAAAGTTGATTTTTTCGTTTTTTTAACTTTTTGTTAATTTAACATTTTTATTCTTGAAGGTTTAAAAGAAGATTAAAATGTAAAAGAGTAAATTTGGTAATTTTAAAAAAAAAGCAAAAAAAACTAATAGTTGGTACCTTTTCCATGCCAAACAGAGCCTTAGAGTAACATTCTATTCCAATTCACTTATTGTGTTTGAAATGAAAAAAAGATTTTAAAAAATGATGAAAAATATTAAAAAATTTTAAAACTTATTCACTTTTTATCTTATTGTAAGAAATTACGAACCCATAACTTATCTCACTTTATCTTATTTTTTCTTATTTTTTGTCACTTCAAACACAAGCACTTGCCAATGATATGTATTTTTCAAGCATTCACAGTGTCTAATTAAAAAAACAATGCCAACACGGACACTAAGTATCTAGGATTTTCTGTAAGGGGGCACCAGACACTAAGTATCCAAGAAGAGGACAACGAGAAAAGAATAACGAGTTACGTCAGGATTACGTGTAGAGGAGAAATAATATTATTTTTTAGGAAGAGATAAAAATATTACTGGATATTAAACCGGTAAATACATTTTTCATAGTTTAATGGTTCAACTTGCCGTAGAACCTAAGATTTAGAAATGTCTCACGTTAATAAAAAAATAATTATTATTAAATTTTATTATTTATAGATAAAATTATGTTATATTTTTTATGTTATACATAGAAATATTTAATAGTGTGGTGGGAGAATATATTTTATTTTATAAAAAATACTAGGATTTGATTCTTATACATTTTTTTTTTTTATGCTGAGAAATTTTAAGTTAATTTTAATTTTTAAATAACATTTAAATACCTTAATTTTAAATTAATTTAATTTTTTAAATAAAGTTAAATTTCAAGGGTATTTTGATAATTTCATATCCAAAAATCTAGGGGGTCACTTGCTTTCTTTTGCCTTCACATGACTCTGTCCGTGCATTTAAATAAGTATTTTATTCAAAGTATTAAATTATCATAATTATTATACGTAGTTTATTTTAAATTATTTTTTAATTATTTTTATATGTTGTTATTATTATTATTTGACCCTTCACTTGTAATAGATCAATATTTCTTTTGGATAAGTTTCTCTCATTTTCTAATTTCTATCATCTCTAGATTTATTAATTTAACCGAACAAAAAAAACAAAAAAAAAAAAAAAACTTAAAAATTAAGGATAGCGAAAAGAAGATTGAAAGTTCAGAATTGAAGTCACCCCCGGTCTCGGCCATACAGACAGATCTTCTCCATTTGCTTATTGTAGTGTCGTATGACTAGAAACTTGAGAGACAAATAGTTAAAAAGATAAAAAATTAAATAAATAAAATTATAATTTGAGATTTGGATAAGCAAAATAGACAAGCTGAGGAAAACTTATAAAATAACAGAATTACTTTTTTATTTTCTTATAATAGTTTCTTGTGACTTTAAAATATTATTAGTACATCTACAAAATAATTAAGTTCAATAATTTGAATTTAAAATATTTTCAACTATTGAATTTATTCAGTGGTACATATTGATTATCTTTCTCTTCATCTTGATTTCTTTTTGATTATTTTATATAAAAACATATCATCTCACTCTTTTTTTTAAATGATTTTCTATAAAAAGATTTAAATTAATATTTTAAAACATATGATAATGTTTGTAATAAAATAATAAATTTTATGCATCTATTAAACACGGGTATCTTAGCTTCTTTTAATTAATTATTTTTATTTTAAAATATTTTTTACAATATTCACGTAAATTTATATTAAAAATCAGTTTAATAATTTGACAAATATCTCTAAATTAAAAATTAAATTTTATTTTTAACCATAAATGACTGAAATTCATTGGAAAGAAAGAGAATACTAGAAAGAGAGAGCACTTTACCGTACAAGAACTTGATTTAAATTTCAAATTCTCACTATTTCTGACTAAAAATTAAAGACAGTCCAATTATATCTCCGAATATAATTGATTTTGTATAGATTTTTTTAACTTTCTCTAAAAATTATGTTATATTTTTTTTTTATCTCAAACAATATTTTTGTGCTTTAAGCAGTAATTTTTGGTCTATTTTAGAAATTTGTAGTCTATACAAGCCGAATTTTGTTTGAGGCAATTCCTAATATGCATACAAAGAAGAGACATGCAATAGGGTAATCACTAGGGGACATCTAGTGACTAAAGGCACGTGGGATCCACCAGCCCCTTCTTCCTTTCTCTCTACCACGTAAGATAGATGTCTTATTAAGTGAGTGATATTGTGATATAGATATTCCATACATCACATATTTGGCTTACTGAGAATGCTTTAAGAAAATTTTAAATTTTTTTTTTATCTTATTAATTATTAACTCACAACTTATCTAATTTGATTTTATATTTTTTTTACTCAAACCGCATACTAATAATAAATTCAAAACAAAATGAATCAACAGAAAGGGCCAAAAACTAGAATTTTATCTCTTGGCCAAGAATGGGAATAAAAAAACATCATCGTACCAAGATACAGACATCTTACATTACATATTTATTAACATCAACCAACTAATAAACCTTAGAAATGACCGACCCCGCTAAGTAGCTTCACCTCTGCAAATGTCAAAAAACTCAATTGCAGAAGCAACTTTAGATGAGACACCAAATTACTACTACTAAGAACATTGATTACATACATTACACTAGTTGACGAGCTACGAGGACATATAATAATTAATTAGAGAGCAGCCCAATCTATCTCCTCCGAAGGATACTTCTCCAACATGAAGTTCTCCGATTCATCGAATGGAGAAGGCTCTGAGAAGTCCAAGAACGTTATATCTGATTCCGGGGATGACCCTGCGGTTGATTCATCGGACGGCAAAGGCGACGGCGAGGGCTCTACCTTTATATAATCATCCGATGACGATCCGGGATAACCCAGTTCAACTTCGGACGAATTATCCGAGAAAGTTTGCAGCTTTGGTGAAGTTCTTGCCTTTGATTCCTCCCCTGCTGCAAGCTTCCCAGACTTCCCCTGTTTCTGCGAATCGGCCAAGCTCTGGCAAATGGCTTGGAGCTTGGCGTCGACCGAGGAATGGAGAGGCTTGTAATCTGCGAGGTGGTGGTGACTGTCGCCGCTGCCATGGTGGCGGAGACTGGGGAAATTGAGCCTGGCAAAGTCTCCCCTAAGCTTGTAAGCGGCCTTGTCATAAGCCAAGGCTGCTTCTTCTGCGGTGTCGAAAGTGCCCAACCAAAGCCGAGTTCGATTCTTGGGCAGTCTAATCTCGGCAACCCACTTCCCCCAGTGCCTCTGTCTCACTCCTCGGTAGAGCTTGCCGGGCTTCGCCGGAGCTCCGGCCTGCTTCATCGGGATGGGTTTTGGGCCAAGGAAACCAGAGAATTTCTGCTGCTGCTGGAGTTGTCTGAGGGTTTGTCGGTGGAGAGAAGAGGCAGCAGCCAAGGAAGCTAAGTAGTGCTGTTGGTGTTGTTGGAGTTGGATTCGAGCTTGGATTTGGAGGATCTGAGATGGGTTAAGGTGGTTCAGCCCATTTGGACCCAGCTGAGAAAACATGTGGGTCGTCCTTGGAGATGAGCTAAAAGCAGGGTATAGGTTGGGTTCTGAAGATGGAGAAGAAGAGTAAGATGAGTCAAGAGGGTAATAGGAAGGAGAAGGAGGAGGAGGAGAATTAGAGGTAGAAGGAGGAGAAAGAGAGGAAGTTGAAGGTGAAGGTGAAGAAGCGGCGGCGGCGGCGGTTGTTGTTGATGAGCCAACCTTCATAAAAGGCTCTAGTGCTTTCATCAACTCCTCCCTGAAAGGATCTGAGAATACAGGACTGCCACAGGAGTATGTATCTATAGCTGCTGCCATCACTTCCCTTAACAAAAGTTAAAGGTCCACAGACTGTCTGATATGTAAGTTCAAAATGCAAAGAGCAAGAAAGAGATCTGAAATAAAAATTTCCAAAATACCAACCTGCCTCCTCTACCAAAAATAAGAATAGGCAAGAGTTTAAGAGAGATTTCTCTACAGAAAATAAGGATCAAACAGGTCTATAGAAATAACGAACCCTATGATATCCTCACTATAGCTGAGAAAGAGAGAAAATACCAAAAAAATCTCAACCTTGAGGGACAAAAAATAAACCCTCTCAGTGTTTTGATCAAAGAAAAAAACTACAAAAATTTACACCCAAAAAAAAAACTGGATCTCTATTCTGAATCACCTGCCTTTCAAAAACACCCTTGTGGGTTTGCCTTCTAATCTTTTATCTTGAGTGTGTCAATGGGTTCAAAATTAAGAAAAACAAACCCTTTACAAACTGAAGTTTGAAAGACAGACGATGACAGAAAGGGATTCAGAGAAGCGGGGAACTCAGAGAGGGGGTGAGAGAAAAGAAGAGAAAGATCAACTCACACTGATTTTTCTGTGACCTCACTTTGTATTTCACTCTTGTATTGCAGGTTTACCCCCTGTGTGTTTATATAATGGCCAAGGCCCTTGCTTTCTCTCTCTTCATCTCATCACCAGCCACCAATTTTTTCTTTCCAGCCGTTGCATTTTTCATTTCTTAATTATCACTTCATAGATTCTAAAGGCCAAGCAATAAGACAGTGACTGCCAGATGAATGTCCACTCACTAACTGACGGGTGGTTTATAGGTCTACGTGGCGAAAGATGATTTGTCGGTCTTTGTTGACCATTTATCCCCCTGCTGTGGCCTTTTGGAATTTATAATTAATACGCGTTTTTGTCTCTTCTGCAATGTC
>QLOD02000017.1:21149090-21163092 GCA_003260245.2 Sideroxylon spinosum | reverse complement strand
GGCCCCAAAAGTATCTAGGAATTGTAAATTGCCCCAAAGGTATTAGAAATTACAATTTAGTCCTTAAAATTCTTATTTTTTAATTGAAGCTCTACCTAATATTTTTAAACAATTTGGATACATCCACAAGGTCAAATTCAAAAAATTCCATGTTTACATATGTGAATTGAATATGGCAAAGTCTACAACGAGCATGTATGTATGCTTTAAGCTGCCATGGAGGTGCCTCAGATGGAAAGTATTCTATTATGCAGAAGAAGACTGATTAGTATACATTATTGCACAATTCTACATCTATTGAGCATGCCAATTATGCATTTATGCTTGTCATTGGCAAAGTGTTAGCTTAATTATATCATTTCCATGCATTCTTAATATTTGTGCATTTCAGGTAATATAACTAGTGTTTTAGGCCTAACTGACACGAAGGGTGAATGTAAGAAGGAGCCAAGGTAAGCCGAAGTAAGGGAGTGCAAGAATAGGCTTAGGTGTCATTTAAGGTATTTTGCCAAACACTTGCCGTGGATGGAGAAAACAGTCTCAAGACACAAATGCCAACATCCCCAAGACTTCCTCAATCTCCCAAGAGTCATACCAATGCATAAGATTAGTTACCATGGCTGCCAAGGTGTAGGAAATGGTCCGAAATACAAACCGGTTGAAGACACATTGCAGCAGAAATTCCAACATGGCACCATGTCAATATTTAACCATGACATTTCAATCGTAACTCCGATTGACGTAATTAATTTTGGGTTGGAAAAAGACTTGAATGGCTACAACTTTTGTATCAGCCAATGCCTAATTCGACCATCTTCAAGGTTAAAAATTTTTTCAGAAGTCAAAGATATCAATATGTCCAAAAAGTACTCACTCGCAAGGGGCACCCATAGCATTCTTAGAGGGGCACCTGGGCGATGTCCTAGGCAATATATTTTATAATTTTGGAAGGTTTTGTTTTTTGTCTTTTTACATATTAAACCTATTTGACTACAAAAGGGACAGTTGGGGCACGTATTTTGTAAGCTTTTTGTAGATGAAGAGACCTTCCTAGGGTTCTTCTTCCTCTTTTTTTCTCACTCTCTCTTCTCTTATTTATTTTTCCTTTTCTTTAGTTTAGATTAGGTTTTCGTTTTTGGGAAGCTTTCAAGCTCTTCATTGTGGATTATTGTTCTTCAAGACTTGTAAGCTTACATTTAATTTTATTGTTAAGTTATTATGGTGAAATCATTTTGTTTCGTTATAATATTAGATTTCTTTTTACTTTTCATTAATTTGTTGGCTCTATTATTGTTTTATGCTTTCAATATGTTAGTGGCTTAGTTTCTCTCTTGGCTTCAAGCCAATGAAAATGGTGGTGGTGGTGTGGTTAATTTAAGCGTAAATGGTTTTCAAATTTGCTAGGGCTCTTTTGAAGTTGACTTACCAATGTTATAGGCATAGCTTGGTTACAAGTTCCAACTTGTGCACGTTAACTATTTAGCTTAATGTTCCGATGAGTTTTAAACTCATTTTCCACTAACCCTAGTTAGGTTTTCCTTCAAAATCATGTCACCCATGTTATAATCATAGCTTGATTACGAGTTTCAATTCATGCACACCAAGTGTTTGATTTAATGGCCCGGTGACTTGGAAATTGTTTTCTAAAACCAAATGTTAGGCTTTTGACCGCATCATAAATATGTAGTTAAAATCAACTCCCAAGTATTAAGGTATGCAGTGTAGTTTTACCTGGTAAGACTAGCTTCGCATCCACTAGAAACTTGATTAAAACCTAATGTTCTTAAGTTCCTCTAAACTATTACTTTCTTTTTCAAAAACAAAGTAAAGTAAAATGGCTTTGGAAAGGTTGATCATCTAAACAATAAACAAACAAAATAAAATTGCAAGTAATTAAAATAAAAAGAACTTGATCCAACCTACAAATCCAAGCGGATACCTTATTCTCATATTAGATGTGATTATTATCTCAGTTTATAGCTCACTTTTAGGAAAAGTAAATCGGAAAGATTGCATCATCAAAACATGTGTTCAAAAGCACAATTTTAAAATCTCATTAAGGATAAATAAAACCAGAGATATTTCATCTTGAAAACATTCTTTTGCCTAAATTTATTTTCTTAGATTTCAAAATATAAAGAACGTTTTAACTAAGTAACGTCATCAACGATTTCAACAAAATATGATCAAGGTTACAAGTTTCTGAATGTTTTGAAAACCAAAAGAAGAAGAAAACTAGAAAATACATCTATATCTACCTCTTCTATTTTCAAAGTATTAAGAAAGTTATTACCTTGTGTAGTTATCAATGATTTCAAGGAAATATAATTAACTACATAATTTTTCAAAGGTTTTGAAAATATTAGAAAATAGATCCAAAAAAACAAGAACCCTGACATACAAGTTTTACATTACATGCTCGATCCATTCACATCTAAAAATCAAACAAGGATCCACCCATCATTAATGGATTGAATCAAGCATAGATCTATGCTAGCATATAAAAGAAATAAGCAAAACATGAAATAAAAGAGAAAGGTAGAGAAAGTAAACTGGATAGATGAAAACGCTACAACTTGTATTGAAAAATGCTGCATAATCAAAACTTCATCCAAACTTGAATGGAAAACTAACTAAAACACTCTCTAAACTAAAGAAAAACTAAACCTCAAATATATTAATGGCCCCTAAAAGGATGTATTTAAATACACTCTCCAAAAGGATGTATTTATAGGGAAAAAACCCTAAGGTTACAACTGAAACAAAGGTTTCTCTTATGTTACTGCACTCGGACAAAGAAATGATGTCTAGATAGTGGTGAAGGTGGATTTAGTCTTTGGTTTAAACACAAAAATTGTATCTCTTTGTTTTTTTCTTTCCAAGTTGTTTTAGTTATTTTATTTCTCATTTTTTTTTCTTTGTTAATTTTATGTTATAACTCCTTCACTTCACCATTCTTAGCTCAACCCTTACCTAAACATTCCCAAGATTCTAATTTAATTAGGATAAACTAGGTTCACCGACTAATTTAAGAGAACAAGTCTAGTATCTTTTAACACAGCCTTCCCTATGCAAAGAACGATCGGTACTCTATACCATTTTTATAAATTTAAAAATTTTCTACCTATAACAACTCATGCACTTGCGCATCAAGGTCACATTTTGGCGCCGTTTTTGAGAAGGGCAACTAAGCTCTAGACTTGGGAGTTAAGAGGAGTTAACTTGAGAAATTGGGTGAATTGGTCCTTTTCTTTATCTCTTTGTTAGTATTTTTCTTTATTTTTTGTTGTAACATATTCATTTGCATATCATATAATCTAGCTTGCATGTTAGTTAGTTTAGGTTGCACTTTAGTGTAGTTTTTATTTTCTCGTATTTTGTTTGCTTCTTTATTTTCTTATCATGGATATAGTTTTTGGTGACTTCACTCAAGGTCCCTTTGATGCCCTAGCCTACATAGAGTCTCTAGGTCATCAATTTAAACATAATTATACATTAGAGACCTATCACCAATTACCCAATTCTTCAGGCTTGAGCATGAAGACCCTTGTCTTCACCTTCATAGGTTTGAGACAGTGTGTGGTTCATCTGATAATGTTAAAGTGTGTATGAGACTTGGGTTTTTGTTTTTCCTTTTATCTTTACAAAGTGTGGCTAGTTACTAGTGCTATGATTTTAGAGAATGGACCACTTAGGATCAATTTCGTCAAGATTTTATTGCTACATTCCTCCCTATTCATAAAAATTTTACCCATGGCCTTCAAATCAGAAATTTTTATCAAAACATTGGTGAAGTATTTTATAAATGCTGGGAGAGATTTAACTTGATCTTCATGATCCATCCTTTAAAGATAGTGTATGCATGGAGCCTGATTACTCAGAATTTGCATATCCCAACATTGTTCTACTCACTGAGGGCCAATCTAAGAAGCCTCGCCTAGAGAACCTAATGATCCACAATTTGAGACCATAGGCATCGAGTGGGACAATTACCCTAATCACATTGGGGATGATGTTTGGGATAAGTGTATTTCTCATTTCCCTATGGGCTCTCCCATTCAGGAGATTTCTTTACCACCTACTAAGAGTCAAGGAGATATACAATTCTTGCCTACCATCGAGCTTGATGCTCAACCTACCCCAACCACCTTAAACTCTGTTGAGAGTCCTTTGACTCCCTTTAAGCGATTGTAAGTTACTTTGCCCGAGGGGCATATCATTGAGTCAGTTGATCTTTATTCACCCACTTATTCATTCGAGGTTGAGAATGGTACACCTCTTACCTCTTGACTTAACCCCACCTAAGAGCATTACTTTGGAGATTGTGAGTGATTACACCGTAACCTATCATCACTGGGGGATATAGTAGAGATTGGGGATTAGTACGTTGATTTTCTGAGCATCAAGAGACTAATTGAAGCCACCATATCCATGTCCTTGCGTGCATCATGGCCACATTCAAGATTTTATGAACTTCATCTCTTAGTGTGCTTTACACCTGAGGAGTATCCACCATTGGTGTTTCGTGGGCCCAAAGAAAAAATTTTTTCTTTAAAGATGCATAGGTTAGAGAAGGTGTTGGATAACCCGCTTTCGTTATTTCTTTTGTACATAGTAGATTAGATATTTTTTCCCTTATTTTCTAACTTCTTGTTAGGTTATTTTTTCTTTTCTTAATTTTATTTCTTTTACTTTTATTTTATCTTTGTACGAACTATTTTTCTTGTTTTATTTTCCCTTTATTTTTATTTTTTAATTATAGCATTTTTTTCTTTTATAATTTCTCTTTTCTTCTTCAAACATAGAAGCCCTTGAGGAAATATCCTTCCTCTCTCTTTTATTTAGGCTTGCACTTCCAATTCATACTATATATATCTTGTTGTTGTTAGGAGTGTTATAGAATCTAGGTTCGGAGGTGTTTTCGGTGATCCTTAAGTGGCTTGAATAATGGGCGCATTCTTAATTTACTTTGTGCTATGTTCTTATTTATGCCCTTTGTGGCTATCGTTTCATTCTCATCATGCTCAGTATTGCACTTTACAAACCTACATATGTTTTATGTTTCTGAAATTGAGGATAATGTTTAGTTTAGGTTGGGGGTAGAGTTCATATGATGACCTTTTTCTCCAAAATTGAAAATTTTTAAAATTTTTTAGCATATTAGACCTAAAATGTATGACCTTAGCACATTTGTACTCATATGTTAGCCCTTATGGTTTGGTTGATGGTAAACTTGAGTGAGAGAGTGACGACGAAAATGGTAAGGCTTATCATGGCCTTTGACTCGGATCTATACACAACGATGCAAGAGTGCTTCGCAAGCCATATATTTACATTCGAACCGACGATAATTTGGACTGATACCTTGATGTTGGGACAGACTGGCAGAGTGTCCTTCCCCATCTTACGAAAAGAAAATAATAAATAAAGAAACGTTAACAAGAGAAATAAAAGTTACGAATTAATGTTATCCTATCCTGCTATTTGTTAATGTATACGATGATTTCTTGCTATATTCATTATTTTTATGTGATTCCTAAAATACATTATAAAAAAGTATATTTTTATACATCGTGAGCACAGATGGTCTGGTATTCACATCCCCACAGACTATATTGTACGTGCAGAAACCAAGACTTAGGAGGACCATCACAACCAATTAAAACCCTATATTTCTATTGAGTTGCTTTTATGATTTATATGTAATTATTTTAAAAGTTTGTGTATTGAAATATCACTTTACAAGTAAATAAAACTTATGTCATCTGATTTTAATTTAAACGTAGGCGTGTATTTTATTAATAAAATAATATTGTTATTTATATTAATAAATAGGATGATCAATGACTCTGAAAAGTAAATAGTGAGATTGTAATAGACCAGGTGTATTAAACTTTATAATCTAAACTCACTCCTTGGTATATCAAGATTTCGGGGGCGTGACACACCACCACCCCACCAAAAATACCAAAAAAGAGACCCAATTTTAGTGGAATAAGGTACTTACAAATATATACATATATATATATATTAACAGAAAAGAAAGATTACCTAAAAAACACACATCAAAAATAAAAATCCATAAATCTTTGAGTATATGAATTATTTTTTAAAAAGATTATTTGTCTGAAATTATCGTCGTTGGAATTATACTAACCTATATAAAAAATGACATTTAACTTTTGAACAAAAAAAAAATTAAACATTAACCTTTACACATCTCCAAACTCAAATATTCATGTCACCCCTCACATAATTCTATAGAATAATATAATTGATAGTCATTTTCACAATATTGCATAGCTCCCTTTATATTTATTAGCTACTACATTAAATATTTGATGTGCACTTTACATATATTTATCTAAAATACAAAAATTAGAAGAAACAAAGGTGTTAAAAAATCATAATTAGGATGGCAATAATTTTAATATATTGATGTTTTTATTTTTTAATATCATGCATGGTAATTTCATAATTTTAATATTCACAATAAATTAAAAAAAAAAGTGTACAAATATTATAAGGACGTGTTTGGAGTTGTAAAAAGTTAGTATAAATTTATAAAACTTACAACATCGACATTTGTATGGTAAGTAGAAATTTATAGAAAATTTTGGAGCATTGTAGAGCTCCATACAAAAAAAAAAAAAAAACATAAATTTCAAGTGGTTTGAATATGTAGTCCTACGTCCACATTAGACTCATTAGTATTCTACTTGTCATTTTGGCAACTTATCCCAGATTCCTAATACATAGTGCACTAGAGAAGTTACTTTACTACTCTGTGCCAGTTGAAAAAACTTTAAAAAAGCTTGCTATGTGATATTATTTAAAAACACTTTAATAAAGCTTGTTGCATATGTAAAATATTATTTAGATAAGTATATATATAATTTTCTCACATTCCATTGCCTACTTATGGGGGTAATGAATGCAGGCAATAAATAAAAAATATAAGAGAAAAAAAAAACAAAATCAATAACAATAGCTTTATTACTTGGCTCACTCTTCTGTAAGAGGGACGAAGTTAAAAAAAAATGTTTCAAACAATTAAAACAACCTTTTTTATCCCTAAAGAAAACAAATGATATGGTATCACCAAGGAATCAAAGACTACATATTGATCTATAGTCACGTTGACCATTTGGAGGTAGTTGGACAGTCAGATTCAGATTTTTTTAGTTATATAGATACCAGACAATCTATTTGCAAATACACTTTTCTCCTATTGGAAGGATTGTGTCATGAAAGAATAGAAAGCAAACCATTGCTGCTTCATCTTACTATGGAGGCAGAGTTCATTACATGGTATGAGAGTACTACACAAATGTTATGGTTGAGACCTTTTACAGATCCTTTGTGATAAAATAGTTACTGTTTTCTTCTTTAAAATAATAAGAGTAGAAGTAGAAATAAATATATCAACATCAAACACCTCAATGTAAGAGAGATTATAAAGAGACAAGACGTATTTATTGAGCAGATTAGTGCTCAATTAATGACTACAAATCCCATGACCAAAAACTTACCGATAAATCAATTTAAAGGTCATGCAAAAAATATGGGGCTTGTTCATTTAATCTACGAATTCATTTACGCGTAAACTATTGAATAAAGAGGATCCAAATAATCTTAATAGTTGTTGTTGTCTCAAATAGCAACACTAGAGTGGGATGAATAGGATTGCTTGAAAAATTGTGTAAATAACAATTTTTATCTCTAAAAACAATATGTCAAGATGAAACGAATAATCAAATATGGAATGCACTTAAAAAAATACTAAATATTTGTGGATGAAGAATGAATACTAGTGTTTGCAATGAATACAAGGATAAGGTAAGAGAAACAAACAAAATCAATTTATAGTGGTTCAACTTCAATTTTGTCTACGTCCACTCCCCAAGGTCTTCCTTGGAATTTCTCCACTATTCTTTGAAGAACTTATTACATACTAGCTTTCCAATGTGCTAGAAACTTTTTCCAAGTGATTTTATCCCCAAATCGCTCCACAAGACTCTCAAAAATATCTCGTCTTAGTTCTAATATTTGAACCAAAACTAACATGAACTCACCCAACTCCCACATATTAAAATAAATTTTCCTTTCTTACAATAACAATGATGAGTTTAAAACTCAATCAAATCAAAAAATAAATAAATAAATTCTCACAAGTTGAGTATAAAAGATAAAGCACAAGTATAAGAAGAAATCACTCTATGTTCCCAAAGTTATGAACTTTCTTGTATCTCTTTATAAGCTCTTTTTTCTTGCCTTCTTAAATATTATTGAATATAAGTTTGAGACTCTATTTATAGGCGAAAATCTCTAATTGGCTGTTACAAAATGTGAAAAGACACTTTTGCCGTTCAAAGAATTTGATTTTCCTAGCTTCCAATGCTATCTTTCAGATTTAGATTTTCTGAAATACATTTGTGACCCTTTTTGACCCTTATAATGTTCATATCTGACTTTTTCTAAGAGTAAAAACTTTGTGGATATATAGGTCATATATCACACGTCAAAATTTGAGTTTCATCCAAAGGTTAGATCTTTAGATATGGCTTCCGAACTGAGACCAGCTTTTGCAAGTGTTTTCTAATACTCTGAATATGTGTTTCCAGTTTATGCTTCTATTTCACCATAATACTATCGTAACTAAAAGTAGCGTAAACTAAAAAAGTTGTAGCTTTATAAGTCTTTTTTAAAAGCACCAAAAATCAAAATTTTTGAAGCTATAGATTACGAGTTGTCTTAAAAAAACCAAGATTAGGTTCAAAATTCAGAAGTAAAACTTCTACTTCTAAGAATGATCTTCCATCTCTTTTTTAGACATTTTCCCTTCAAAATCCACAAAAGTCGCCTTCAAGAAGGTTATAGATATGGAAGGCTAGTTTACTATATTAACATTTCCTGCAAATTGCACCATCAGATCTTTAGATATTATCAATACACTAACATGTGTCTAGTTTATCTTTTCATCCAAGTTAATATTCTAGTTCAAGTTTTCACCTTTCTTTGATTCCATATTATATTGAATCTATCAAACTAAAATGAATTGTAACATTTCATACAATATCTATTTAAAAAATAATTGTGAAAATTCAATTCAATATTTGTTATCATCAAAATCAATTATAAAACTAAGTTTATAAATCTTGGGTCAACAACCTTCCCCCTTTTTTTATGATGACGAACCATTGATGATTTAAGACTTAAATTTTCAAAAGACATTAATCAAGAAAAAATTTTCTATTCATCTAAGCTCAATCAATCATCAATACTTTATCTTCTAAGCTCAATCAATCATCAATACTTTGTCTTCTCCCCCTTTGACATTATCAAAACTAGTGTAGGAGAAAAGGTTAAAATTAGTCATAATTTTTCTCCTAAATATATGCATCAATGTTAATGTAAAAAATTTCATTAAAATATATTTAGCTCTTCCTAAATATATGATAGTAAAATAAGCATCAATGAGCACAAATGAAATTAAATCAACATTGATTAATCACATAAAATGGTGAATTATATATGTTTAAATTTGATTAATCAATGGTTAAAAAGATTAAATGAAGATAATTCCCTCACTTATGTCAAATTGACCCTTCGAAGCCCCCCTCAAAGGGTGTTCCATCTGGACATAGCTTTGCACAACAGAAGGTTAAAAAAAAAAAAAACAAAAAAAATTAAAGTGTGACCCTACCCTTCGAAGGGTCCCTTATTTGAAGGCCAGTGTGCATGACAGAAAAGGGTTCATCTCAGAAAGTTAAAAAAAAATTGAAGTATAAGCTTACCCTTCGAAGGGCCCTTCGTAGGGCTAAGGACCCTTCGAAGGGTCCATGAAACTTTTCACCTAAACCTTTGCAAAGATCATTTCAGCTCAAGAATTTTTTATTCTTCCTTTTGATGTAACTTGGAGAACGGTGGAAAACTACTCTCCATTTTCATTTTTCTTTTAATTTTATGATCTTAGAATTAGGGTTTTGAAGAATTTTAATTCCAATAAATGACTTTACATTGCAAGAATTTTCTAATTTCAATTTTAGAATTTATCTTTATATTCATATGTTCTTTAACGTGGTAAGTACTTCTTTATTTAGTTATGAGTATCTAAATTCATATACTCATCCCAATTCATGAAATTCTTTAGTTAGGTTTTTCAAATTAGGTTTCTCCCATTATGAATTATGGTTCAATAATTTCCAAAGAAATCAATACTGAGAATTGATTTGTTATTTTATATATTAGAAAACATGAATCGTAGTTAAGATCCTGCTTCTGTATGTCTAGTTAGATAATCCTTGCATATAAAATACTCGATCCGATGGCATGATTTGTGATTCTAAAGAAAAAATAAATAAAATTTGAATTTGTTCTCAATATTTCCTTATGATTCAAAAGAAAATCATCCGATTCATTTATACTAAGTTGCACTCGAATTGAGTTAAAACATGGGAAAACTTGAATATAAGAACTGAAACTAACGTGTGACTTGAATTGGGATGGGTACTTCTAGTTATTGATTAATAAAATCTGAAAACAAAATCATCATCAATTTTAAATCAAGCAAATTCATCCAATACCTATCCAATATTTTATTTAAATTTTCTTGTAAGAGATTTTCGAAAGGTCTCACTTCCCTGAGTTTAACCCCGGATTCTTGCCAGGTTATATTATAGATTGACCCTCGTGCACTTACGGGGTTTTACTTTCCACTATTTTGCAGGATTGGAATTCAAGAGCAGTCAAATATCATATTGGATTAGACATACCAAGTTGCCTATGAATATAACAAAATCTATCCTCATTCAATGGTTTAGTAAAAATATCAGCTAATATTCAGCAATAATAGCACCTTTTTTAACATGATCTCTAAGAAAGTGGTCTCTAATTTAAATCTGCTTGGTCCTCAAATGTTCAATCAGATTCTTTGATAAATAAATAGCACTAGTATTGTCACAATTAATTAGAATTTGATTAAAGTAGAGTCTAAAATCTTCTAATTATTGTTTTATCCATAAAATTTTGTGCACAACAGCTTCCAACTGCAATATACTCGGCTACCATAGTGGACAATGCTATAGAATGTTACTTCTTGCTAAACCATGATATAAGTAAATGATCTAAAATTTGAAAAGTTCTACTAGTACTTTTTTTAATCAACCTTACTTCTGACAAAGTCTGCATGGAAATAACCAATAAGGTCAAAAGAAATATCCGTAGGATAAAAAAATTCTAAATTAGGTGTTCCTAATAAATACCTAAAAATACATTTAATCACAACAACATTAGATTCCTTAAGGTCTAATTGAAATCTAGCACACATGCATACACTAAATATGATATCGGGTCTACTTATTATTAAGAGTGAACCAATCATACCTCTAAAAAGTTCTCATTAACTTTCTTACCATTTTTATCCTTGTTAAGTTTGGTTGAAAGACTCATAAGGGTCCTAATAGGCTTTGCATTTTCCATTTCAAACCTCTTGAGTAGATCTTTTGTGTACTAGGTTGGTTTATGAAGATGCCTTCCTTAGTTTGCTTAATTTGAAGTCCAAGAAAATAATGTAGCTCTCCCATCATACTCATTTCCAATTCACCTTGTATGCTCTTAGCAAATTCTTAACAAAGAAAGTAATTAGTAACACCAAAGATAATATCATCACATATATGTGAATAATAACCATATCATGATTTTTGGCTTTAATAAAAAGAGAAGTGTCAATTTTTCCTCAAATAAAACCATTTTCAATCAAAAATTTACTCAATCTTTCATACCAAGCCCTTAGAGCTTGTTTTAAACCATATAGAACCCTTTGAGTTATAAACATTATTTGGGAATTCATAATTTTCAAAATTAGAAGGTTGCTCAACATAAATTTCCTCTGAAATATATCCATTTAAAGAAGTACTTTTAACATCTATTTGATAAAGCTTGAAATTTCTAAAATAAGCAACCATTCTAATTGCTTCTAATCTAGCTATCGATATAAATTTTTCATCAAAATCAATCCCTTCTTCTTGATTAAAATTTGGGATAACCAAACGAGCTTTATTTCCGATAACTATCCCAGATTCATCCATTTTATTTCTAAAAACCCATTTTATTTTGATCACAAGATGATCATTAGATTTAGGGACAAAATCTCGAACTTATTTCTTTCAAATTGATTAACCTCGTCTTATATAGCTAAAATTCAACTTTCATCATTTTTGACATCTTGAAAATATTTAGGCTCAATTTGAGAAAGAAAAGTTAGATTATTACAAATATTTCTAAGAGATGAGGTGAGTGGTTATACATTTGGATGGATCACCAACGATTAAATCCTTAGAATGATTGGGAGCAAATCTCCACTCCTTTGGTAAGTTTTCTTTATTGTTCTTGAACTCATCAAGTTTTGGATCATTCTCAATAACTAATAGTTCTTCTTTATCTTTCTTTGTTAAGTTTACTTCTCCTCCTTAAATAGTAAGACTTTTTATTCTTTGTTTTAATCCTATGTCATCATTATTTTCAATATTCTTGGAAGAAAATTTGTCAGATTCATCAATTGTAACATGAATAGATTCTTCTACAACTAAAATTCTTTTATTAAACTCTATAAGCTTTGCTAGAAATAAAATATCCAAAAAATATTACTTCATTTGATTTAGCATCAAATTTACCCAAGTTATCTTTATTATTATTCAAAATAAAACATTTACAATCAAATGCATGAATGTACCTAATATTAGGTTTTCTACCTTTCCATAGCTCTTTCAGAGTTTTCTTTAAAATGGATCTAATCATTACTTGATTTACAATATAGCAAGCAATGTTAACCACCTCAGCCTAAAAGTACTTTGATAGATTATTTTTACAAAATATAGTTATAGCCATTTCTTCAAGAGTCATATTCTTCCTCTCAACTATACCATTTTATTGAGGAGTTTTAAGAGCCAAGAAGTTAAGATCTATACCAAGTTTATCACAATATTTTTCAAAAGAAGATTTTTCAAATTCTCTACCATAGTCACTTCTGATTGAAGAAATAAGAAATCCTTTTTTATTTTGAAGTTTCTGACAAAGTTTTGTAAAAGCATGAAAAGCTTCATCTCTATGAGCTAGGAATGTTATCCATGTAAATCTAAAGTAATCATCCACTACCACAAGTGCATATGATTTTCCACTAAGACTTAAAATCTTAATAAGACCAAATAAATCCATGTGTAGTAGTTATAATGGCCTAGAAGTTGAAACCTTGTTTTTAGATTTGAAAGATGTTCTAATTTATTTTTGAAATCGACATGTATCACACAATTTTTCTTTTTCAATTTTTATATTGGGTAAACCAACAATTAAGTCATATTTGAAAAGTTTTGAAATTAAATCATGCTAGCATGTCCAAGTCTTCTATGCATAATCAACTATTATTACTCGTTGCCCAAAAACATTTGACACCATTTAAAGATAAATCATTTAAATAAACATCATAAAACTTTATATGTCTATGCCCTACAAATAACAATAACTTATCCTTTACTATTATTGCTGAAAGCAACAAACTCTCCATTTTTGGGTCCACTGTAAGCATTTCTCCTATAAGGACTTGAATGAATTCTATGTCCTCTCTTATTACAATAATGACAAGTAGAATGATGATTACCAGAAGATGTTGCTTTCCAAAACAAATTCTTATAAAATGGTTGAAACGAATTCCACTATTGTTAAAAACACATATTTGCATACAAAGAATCACATCTAAGTATTCACTTCCTTTAACAAATTTTCCAAGAGATTTTGTTAAATCCTCTACTTGATTTTTTAAGGTTTCATTTCGTTTGGAAAATCATTTTGAGTCGAGGTTTAGTTTCGAGCCTTTTTTCCAAAAATTCATTATTTTTCCTTAAGATTTCATTTTCTAAAGAAAGAGAAAAGACATTATTATTTAGAAAAACATTCTTTAAGGTAATTTTCTTAAGCTCATGGTGTAAATTTTCAAAAACATTTAAAA
>QLOD02000017.1:21115640-21133940 GCA_003260245.2 Sideroxylon spinosum | reverse complement strand
GACTTCATATGTAAGAGAAATCAGGTCATGAAACAGGCTTTATAAGCATCTAAATCTGAACTTCTAGGTCAAGAAAAGGGCTTTATAAGCATTTTTTTTAATATGGGGATTATATGGACATGATCATTTGGTATCAATAAATGGTTGTAATAGTTTAAAGAGAGAGAAAAAAAAAATATATATTAAGTAGTTTTGTGGTTAGACTCCTAAAATTGAATAAGGGTATTTAAATAATTTTACCAAGAGACGCGATAGACTTAGGTTATGCAAAATTTTTTATAATAATTTAATATTGATATTTTTATAAATTTTAATGATAGCTTGCTAACCTTAATTTTATGGTGGGTGTAAGATTTGGAGGTAGTTGCTTAGTATTATTGGATTTCATTTCAGGTAAGCTTCTTCTATCAAGTCTTGCCTTCCCGAAATACGTGTACTAAAATTTTTTTGTGAATTTTAAATTTTATTGTCTAAGCCTAGTTGTGCTTTAAAAATAAACTCTTAAACTCTATTTTAATTTTTTCATTAAATAAAATTACAAGATTCTTTTTTTTTTTGGGGCTAGCGATTATTATATATAATTTGAAATGACAAAATTACCCTTCACAAAGAAAATATTTACAAAGTCGATCAAACACCCGTTGTCCAACAATAGAATAAAGTAATATATTTAAAGATTAAATTAAATATTATTTATACTTATATTTATAACAGTCAGATAAAAAATTTTTATTTTATTTTATTTTATTTCATAATTTAATCAAGTACAAAAAAATTAATTTCATTCACTTATTTTGTTTAAAATTTTTGTTATTTTAACTTTTGTCATTGACACTTAATAATATTCTATACGACTCTTTCGATTTTCATAATGTATTAATATATGTTAAAAATAATGTAATAAAATAAAATATACAAAAGAAATATAGGTTTGGTAAATGTTAAAATAAATAAATTTTGAAAAAAAATTGTAAGAACAAATAAATTAAATATCAAGATGATGAAGAAAATAACAAAAGTTTGTAAGTAACTTGAACTGAAATAAGTTATTTCTTATTTAATTAATCTATGAAATAAATTAAACTTTACTTTTATATGATTGCTAAATTTATTAATGAAAATAAAATTTATTTTAGTCTTTCAATATGTATATAATCTACAAACATGAAAATAGGAGAACTTGTAAATTTAAAATAGAATCACTTATTTTTTTTTTCTCACCAATGTACAAAAAATTAAAACTGCCAAAAATACATTTAACTAATAAATCAATAAACCGAAAACATTTACTTTGAAGTATAGAAATTTATCAAATAATCCATAAGGATTTTTCTAAAAACTTATTTTAAAATTTTATATTAATAAAATATTTTTTTATATTAATAAATTTTAAAATATTTTTGCAATAAATTATTTTAAAAAATATATATATGGAAGACAACTTATTGTGAAATTTTATGTCAAAAAGGTAATTCATTTACATAAATTTTTTTCCACAAAAAAAATAGGATTATAATTGTCTGTCCACTTATAAAAATATTTAAAAATGTTGATAATTTGTCTTTTGTATATATTTTTTAAAATATAATTTTTATTATAAAATAAAAGTATTTATAACACTATAATTATGTCTTGGATTGGGTTTTCTTCACGTCCCAAGTCTTATAACTCGAGGATGTGAACTAAATCAAACAAAACACATGCAATTGCAATTATATAACCTTGTCCCAATCAAAAAAAAAAAAAAAAAAAAATCAAAACTAGAGCAAAATATAAAAAGATTACGACCAAAAGAGTCATAGAAAATAAGCCACAATCATCACTTGGTACAGTTACTCTAAAATATTAATATAACCCCATCTAAATACTACAATATATATAATTTTCCACTCTATTGAGTGCACAAAAAAAATAAATAAATAAATCCTAAAAACTAAGGTATCAAAGTAGATAACTACAAATAAAAAGATGAAATAGAAGATAATCTAACTTACTCGATCAAAAGTCTCCATGGCGCCCATCTCAAAACCTACAACCATAACTGTATCGGGATGAGTACTAGTCCACATGTGCCTATCATACAAGCAAGCAAGTAATACATGTCCTAACATAATACTATCTGAACACGTGAATCGTCCATCAAGTGTATACGCATTATTATGTCACATCATTAAACTCAACAATACTCATAAAAATACACGCCACATTAATGCTCAACACCCATCCTCAACTCCATTCATGCACGCACTCTAACTCATATGGGATAGGTACTCTATGTTATAAAGATAGTCCAAATATACCGTCATAGGTGTTTACACTATGAAGGCAATCCATTATACTTTGTGCATTACTAATCTACAAGAAATGATAACCAACCTTACGCAAGTTAAGGGACTTTCAACCCACAAGTGCGTAAACTTATATTTTGCATAGTACCTTCCTGACTTAAAATCAATGCCACCACCGCTCACACTACACCCACAACGTAACCATGATACAATATCTAACTCATAACATCACGATCTTAATCCTTTATTAACGTATTATCATAAATCTTTGCATAACATTATAGTTTAATCTATCTCATCAAATTGTAACACAAATTCCTTTATCTTTATTACTATTACACCTCACAAATACTAACTAAGTTTATCTAATATCTTCTTTCATTATCAAACTTGTTCCTATCATAACTTTACTTACTATATTAGATTAATCTTATTGTTATCGAATTTTTCTCTTAAAAATCCCATTTTCGTAAATTATTTTAAAAAAATCAATAGATAATCTCCTTTAAAAACTTCATTTAATTGAAAACATCTTGGGATATCAAACATCATCTTTTTGTTGAAAACATTTTAGGAAATCAAAAATTCCTCCTCAAAAATGATTTTAGAAAAACCAATATGGATAGATTTAGCAAAATCGACTCTTTTTTTTTTTAAGTATTTTAAGAAAATTGATAAGTTATTCAATTCAAGCACATGGGTAAGAAAGGCACGTGCATGGACAAGTTTGGGGGTATAAGGGAAACATGTGCAAGTGCACGGAGTAGTCCGGGCACACACCCAAGCAAGTCTAGTATAATCGGAGGAAGAAAAACAGTGTGTTAGAAAGTTCAAGTTTGTTGAAAAATCACCATGATCAAACCATACCTCTCAACACCAAATTGAGGATCTTAGCACGCTTAACACTAATCTAATTGATCACTGGAAGATGGAATTTAAAAAACTCATAAGACTTCTTTCTCTCTTCTGGTTCTCTGTTCATCCCCCCAAAAGCCATGCACATAAATATACAATATGTATATATTAAGTAGGATACTTAGTAATGAAGGAAAGAAAAAGCAAAGGTTAACATCTAATGAAGCTATATACACTGGTTATATGTTGGGCAGCTTGACAGTTTGAAAAAAAGAGTACTAGTCGTAAATTTAACAAGTAGAAGTCAGATTGACATGACACCATAGAACATCTGGGCACACGAGGAAACATGTGCAAGTGCTCAGACCTTGGCTGTGTGCACAAACAAGAATGTATGCACGCCTAGACCAATCCTCAAACCCTTAAAAATTTATAAGTAGTTCAAATTCCTAGCTTAACCCAAGAACCAAGTAACTAAATTCACTTACACATCAAATTAATCACATCAAAGTAATATACTAAATCACATTTCAAATGTATCATGAATAAAGTAATATTTATGAAAACACAAATCGTTACAACATATGTGAAAAAAATATTGGCAATTATGTAATTCTAATTAATAAAAAATAATATAGAGTACATCTCAACACCAACTGAGGATCTTAGCATGCTCAACACTAATCTCATTGATCACTGAAAGATGGAGTTTTAATTAAAATTGATGTTTTACTCAATCTCACAAGGCTTCTCTCTCTCTCCTCTGGTTCTCTAATCATCCCCTAAAAACTATGCACATACATATATGATATATATATATATATATATATAAAGGATGATACTTAGCAATGAAAGAAAGAAAAAACAAACATTGACGTCTAATGACACTACATACATAGATTATATGTAGGACAGCTTGAGAATTTGAAAATAAGAATATCAGTCGTAGATTCAGAAAAGTAAAAGATAGATTAACATGACACCATAGGACATCCAAGTGTACGGGGAAACATGTACGAGTGCTCAGGTCTAGGCTTTGCGCACAAATAAGAATGTGTATGCATCTAGGTCAATCCTCTAACCCCAAAATTCTCTAAGTTTGTCAAATATCAAACTCAACCTAAGAACCAAGTAACTAAATTCACTTACTGTGACATCCTAAATTTTTATTATTAATTTAATTTTTATTTTAAGCCTGAAAAATTTTAATTGTGTTAATTTGGTATTAGTTTAAGAATTTATAAATTTTAATTAATTGGTGAGTTAATCAAGTAATTAATTAAGTGAATGAAATAGCATCATGTGACTAAGTACATGTGCATGTTTATTAGTATGTGAAAAAGACTAGTTTTGCACATGCTGTATTTCATGCCTGAAGGTGTTAAATTGCAAACTTGGTGGCTTGATGTAAATGCCACGTGGGTCATTAATGTGTGTGGATTAGTAAATGCCAGTAGCCTTGCTATGCAATTTATGAGGGCAAGCTTAACTAATAGCTAGACAATGTAGACAGTCATGGAAAGGGAATATATATAAATATATATAATGGTAATGATGATATATTGAAAGTGGTGGAGCTGATGATGTATATATATATGAAGCATCTATGCATGAAGAAAACACAAAACAGTAGCAAAGGAAAGGATTATAAGGAAAATGGAAAGGGTTATAGGGAAAACGGAAGAAGGAAAAATTGGAAAATTTTAGCCAACTTTATTATGGTAAGTTATTTTATTGTATTGATTTCATAAAAGAGTAAATAAATTAAAGATGCAATGAAGGTTTTTTATTTACTAGATATATATTATTAATTAATTTGGATTAAATTTTTAAGGTCCAATGTTGATATGTATAATTTACTTGGGTTAAAAAAATTTAGACCCAAAGGCAATCAATATGAATCACCTCCATAATTTGATTCTATTTCAAGCAAAATTTTTAATTCAATTTAATTTAATTTTTTTGCCCATCAACTTAAATATTTATACCTATAAATATTTAGTATAAATGTAAGTTAACGGGAGCCACTTTTTAATAATAATAATAATTAGTTAAAGAAATAAATATCTATCCAAAAATTAGCCAAAATTGTTGGTAACGAAAAAAATATACATAAAAAAATAAAAGTAAAAAATTTATTAATCTAAACCTCCTGGACTAAATACAACAATTGAAGTGATTAGACTATGTGAATACGTGTTAACTTGTTATAATTTATTTACATAGAATTTAATGCGGATCAAAGAAAAAATTAGCAAAAAGAATTACTAGGCTCTTCAGGTAGGAAATTTATTCTTATGGTTGAAACTTCGTATTTCGCATAAAAGGTATGATAGGAATATATAATTTTATCATATGATTATTGTGATACTACGGAAGTATGTAAAATGATATGATTAGACTTTTTATGGGATTTGAAAAACTACTCTCAAATATTCTGAAATTTGCTGGTAGTTGTGTGAATAGTAATATTGACTATATATTTAAAATTCATGTCATTAGGCTAAGACAATTGAATTATGTTATAAGGTGGCATGGGACTATAATATTTTTTTACGAATTTTACATGAAGAATATATTAAGTGGTTATAAGGGTGGCAAGTGTCATAAGGGTGGAAAAAGAGGTAACTTTGTGTGAGCATTTTACTGCTCATTATTTAATTCGTAATTTTATTGTTTGTTTATTTGATAATCACGATTATTTTGAACATTTAATATCATTCTTTATATGAAAATATTTGTTGATAATATTTTAATATTTTTCCTATTGGGTTTAGTAGCTCACCCCATCTTATGGGTTTTATATAGATAGGCCATCTGATAGCTAGAATTGAGGATGAAGGAGGCCAGTAGCTGACCTAGAACGATGATGAATAGTTAGAATAAGACCTGGCATATGGGTAATATTTTTAAATAGGTAAATTAGGGAAAAACTTATGTAATCAGTTTGGTTATAATATTCCAATTTTTTTATTAAAACCTAAGGTGTGACAGATTAGTATCAGAGCTACTTAATAGATCAAATTTGAGCCTTGGTTAAGAGAAAGATAAATGAGTGATAAAAGATAGGCAAAGCGTTTTAGAGAAGTAAAGTCTAGGTAGTACATATCCGAATAGGTTGTATAGGAAATAAGCTAATTGATTTAAGTGATTTCTTGAGATTATAGGTTAATATTGGGACTGATTAGACTTTTTGTGAATGTCCAAAATGCAAAGTGAGTATATTGCGAATCCATAAGCAATGTGGTCTCAGTGGATAATCACGTGTTAGGATGTCATAGCTGATCTTAATGCATTAGAGCAGGATTCTATTTGGATACAGGCTTAAGACTTAGCTTAGCAAAATATTCTGGATACTGCTGCATTTTGGGTGCCTGAATGAGGACACCACCAGACTGAGATCACTAGGAGGAAAACTGTGTTCGAGTTGTCAATAGCTCAACGACAGTTACAGTTGCTAGACACTTCCCTAGCTTTCTCAGATTTGGTTCACAGGATGGTACAAAGAGGGTACCTTGATTGATCAACCATTGACTGAGCGACCTGTGCATCCCCATCCAAGGCAGCTATCATTTGCTTTAGCTCTCCCACCTGCCCCTACAGCAACTGATGGTGGATTTGATCTGGCACCCGAGCATGTCCTTGATTAGGAAACCGCCATAGGAGAAGATGATGATGCGAAAGAAGTTGACCTAGAGAAAATGGACCCGAAGGAGCCCATTTTTATTGACTTAACTGGTGAGTCTAATGACGATAGTGATGGGAATTATTCCACTGCATAAGGAATGGGTAGTAGTTGTATATAGTTTTATAGATGGTATTCCACGTTATTAGATTGTGTATAGTTTTTGAAAAGTACTAACCCCGTGACAAACATGTACTTGAGTTATAAGAATAGACTAACATTTTACGTCTAGTCAGGATGACATATAGATCTGTAGGAATATTTTTATAAGCTGACTGAATGATATCAATGAAATCATAATATTATCAAATATTTATTTTTCTTTGATTAAATAAATATATATACATTCAATCAAACTATTCTATTTTCAAAATATCGCACCAAATAGAAGAAATGGATAACAAAACATCAAATCGATAGAAGGAAATGAATATAAGAATAGAAATGAATGATGCAGTATCAAAAAATACGAGAAATGTTCTTCATATGGAACAAATGTAGCGGTTTAGGCAAAATTTTGCTGAACAATTACAAGCACAATTAAGACCACTTCCAGCACCTATACTAGAAATGATACCACATCCACCCCTAGTATATGAACCACCACCAGGGTGAACCTACCCCCAATTGGATAATGAAGGGGATCAAAAAGTTAGATGTTTTCGAGAATTTCAAAAGCAAAATGCCCATAAATTTTTGGGTGAGGCTGATCCTATCATAGCAAAAAAATGGTTAAAAAAATTTGTAAAGGATTGGATACTATGGGGATCCTTGCTGAGTATCAAGTGGAGTTTGCCACATACCAGTTACATGGGGAAGCAGATTTTGGGCAGAACTCTATTAAAATAAGAAGAGAAATAATCGAGATGAGATGGATAGAGTTTACAGATATTTCTTATCAACACTACTTTCGAGAAATTACTCAAGAAATGAATACGGAGAAATAAGGGAATATGATGTGGCCCAATATGCAGCTAAGTTTTTAGAATTGTCTAGGTATGCTTCTGACTTTCTAAACACAAATGAGAAAAAGACTCAGAGATTTCAAAATGGGTTAAAACCTGTAATTCGCTCTAAAGTGGTAGCATTCATAGGACAGAGTTTTTCATAATTGATTGATCGTGTAATACTAGTAGATCAGGATGAGATACACAGAAATGTAAGAAATAAACAAGGAAGAGAGGGGCCTTGGAGGAATAATAGAAAGGGAGGTACTAGCCAGAACTGGACACCTAACAGTTACCAACCATACCCTCTAAACCTTACGCAGTAGGGAAGCCAGATAATAAGAAAGAGTGAGATCGAGATAAAGAAATCCTATAATTACGACCGTTTTGGGCACCTACGATTACAGTGTCCTTGGCTAGGCAACATTTAAAGAGTGCGTCTCATAGATACTCCATGACCTCCCCAGTTATCACCTTCGTACGGTTACGCTAATGTAAATCTAAGGCCAAGATACCAAAATCAGCAACCATTCCAGGTGCAATCGTATCAAACAAGATCTAGCACCTTACCGCTCCACCTAAGCAGGCACAAACTTCTTTTACTAAATGTGGAAAAGGTCCAGCAAAGGTAGTTAGAGGATCGAATCGGATATATGCTCTACCCATTGTGGAGATAAAAGAGGAAGTACCAAATGTTGTGATCGAAGGTATCATACTTCTATTCAACTCGTTAGTTAAAACCTTATTTGATTCTGGAGCTACATATTCTTTTATAGCATAAAATTGTGTGAATAGTTTACAATTACCCATGGAATCCTTTAATTTAAGAATGCACGTTAATACTCCAGTTAATGGAATAATAAAACTACAAAAAATATGTCGGGCTTGTGTCGTCAGAATTGAGGATCTTGAATTTGATACCAATTTAATAATATTAGACATGCAAGGATTCGATGTTATTCTAGGAATGGATTGGTTGACAAAATACCATGCAATAATAGACTGTTTTTGTAAGACAGTGATGTTGTGGATAGATGATATGGATAAGTTAATGTTTGTTGGAGATAGGGTTCCTTGCTACCATTTACACTTATGAGTCTTAAGAAATGATAAATTGCGACTAATAGTCATTTAGGTTTCTTAAAAAAAATGTTGGTAGAAAATGAACGGTAGCAAGTTGAAAAACTTACACCAGTAATTGATGAATTTTAAGATGTATTTCTTGAAAAACTACCCGGATTACTACTTGATAGAGAAATAGAATTTGTTATAGACTTATTTCCAGGTACAACACCAATCTTAATAGCTTCATACCGCATGGCACCTGTCGAACTCAAGGAATTGAAAATTCAATTGGATGAGTTATTAAGGAAGAAATTCATTCGCCCTGGTACATCACCATGGGGAGCACCAGTGTTGTTTATAAAAAAGAAATATGGATTGTTGAGGTAGTGTATCGATTATAGGCAACTGAATAAGTTGACTATTAAGAACAAATACCATTGCCTAGAATTAATGATCTCTTTGCTAAACTACAAGGTGTATTTTTTTTTTTTTTAACAAAATTGATTTTAGATTAGAACACCATCAGTTAACGATAAAGGAAACTGATGTTTAGAAGATGGCGTTTTGGACTCGATATGGGCACTGTGAATTTTTGGTGATGCCATTTGGATTGTCAACTGCACGTGCTATATTTATGGATCTAACGAATCGAGTATTCAAGGAATAGTTGGATAAATTTGTGATAGTATTTGTAGATGATATCTTAATATATTCATAAATAGAAGAAAAACATAGAGATCATATGTGAGTGGCATTACAATTGTTTAAAGGTCACCAATTATATGTTAAACGTACTGAATGCGACTTTTGGATGAAAGAAGTCAATTTTTTGGGTCATATGGTGTCTGAAACTGGAATGTCCGTGAATCCTAATAAAGTTGAGGTCGTAACAAATTGGGATCGACCTAAATCAGTTACTGAAATCCCAAGCTTTCTAGGGTTAACAGAGTATTACAGACAATTTATAAAAGGGTTTTAAAAATAGCTGCTCCCCTAACTTAGTTAACTAGAAAAGTGTTAAGTTTGATTGGGAAGACAAATGTGAGGAAGCCTTTCAAGAATTGAAAATAAGACTGACAACAACACCAATTTGACACTACCCACTCTTGTAAAGTTATAGGTAATGTATACAGACGCATCCCGTAAGGGATTAGGGTGTTTATTGATGTAAGATGGAAGGGTTGTAGCTTACGGATCTAGACAATTGGAAAAGCATGAAGAGAATTACCCCATACATGACTTGGAGTTAGTAGCGGTAATTTTTGCTCTCAATTTGGAGATGCTTTCTTTATGGGGAGAAATTTGGGATTTTTACAAATCATAAGAGTTTAAAATATGCCATAACCCAGAAAGATTTCAACCTAAGGTGAAGAACATGGGTGGAGTATTTAGAAGCTTATGACTTTATGTTATAGTATCATGCAAGCAAAGCTAATGTAGTAGCTGATGCGTTAAGTAGGAAGAATCGAGAAACTTTACACTGCCTAATTGTTAACAAACATGATATACTGAAGACTCTAAAGACATGTAAGTTATATGTGGAGACTCAGAAATCCCAAGAATTCATTTATTTGGTGGTTCAACCTACCTTGGTAGAAAATGTGATAAAAGCTCGAGAGAATAATGAGGAGATCAAAGGTTTGAAAACCAAAATTGAGCGAGAAAGTGAAAAGCTAAAGTGAAAAAAGTTTTCCCTAATAGAAGCTTGAGATTTAAAACTCGACTATATGTAACCCAAGATTCAAATCTGAAAGAAGAAATCCTAGAAGACACGCATAAGTCCAAGTATGCCATGCACCGGGGTAGTACTAAGATGTATCAGGATCTGAAATGTCACTACTATTAAAAAAGCATGAAAGAAGACGTTGCACGATATGTAGCCAAATGTTTAACATATAAATAGGTGAAAGTAGAACATCAAAAACCAGGAGGGTTACTACAGCCATTACCTATGGCAGAATGGAAATAAGAATTTATAACCATGAAATTTTGTTGTAAGATTACCCCGAACGCAACAGAGATATGATGCTATATAGGTAATCATAGATAGGCTCACAAAGTTAGCTCATTTCATATCTATAAGGACAACTGACTCTCTTAATACTCTCAGTGAATACTACATTAAAAAGATAGTCAAGTTACATAGGATTCCTAGGTCAATAGTGTCAGATCGAGATACTCGGTTTGTTTCACAATTCTGGCAAAGTGTAAAACGAGCTTTAGGTACCACACTTAATATTAGCACTGCCTATCATCCTTAAATAGATGAACAATTAGAATGGATGATACAAAATTTGGAAGATATGTTATGAGCTTATGTATTTGACTTCCAAGGTAGTTGGAACGAACATCTGCCATTGGTAGAATTCGCCTATAACAATAGCTACCAAGCAAGCATAAGCATGGTACCTTATGAAGCATTATATGACCGACTTTATAGATCCCCAAATTGTTGGTTAGAAATGGGAGAGTTAAATTTATATGGGCCAGATATCATCCAAGAAACGATAGGAAAAATTAAGCTAATTAGGGAAAGGCTTAAAACAGCGTAAAATCGATAGAAAAATTACGCCGATTAACGAAAAAGACCATTGGAATTCTCAGAGGGAGATTGGGTGTTATTGAAAGTGACACCTCAGAAAGGAATAATTTGATTTAGGAAAGAGGACAAATTATCACCTCGGAACATTGGACCATTTTTGATCATACGAAGAATTGGGGAGGTAGCATACCAATTGAAGTTACCCTAAGAGTTGGCTTAAATTCATGATGCCTTTCATGTGTCTATGTTACATAAATATATACTTGATCCAAACCACATCATAGATTAGAATGATGTGGAAGTACATTCGGATGTGACATATGAAGAAAAACCAATATGCGTGGTGGACATTAAAGAAGGAATCTTGAGAAATAAGAAAATACCAATGGTGAAAATTTTATGGAAACATCATAAAGTTAAAGAAATGACATGGGAGGCAGAGACAAATATATGAATGAAATATCTCGGGTTATTCATATGATAGTGAATCATCTCTTTCCCCTAGTACGCTAGCTGATATACCCTAATTAAAATTTTCTAACTCACACAAATGTTATTAAAAATATGTATATATGTATATAAATATATAAAAATAATAATAATAAAGGAGGATTATGGAAAATGAGGAGGCTACTTGAGAGAGTAAGGAGGAAATATTAACCATATCTAATTTCACAAAATAAGAATTTGGAGGACGAAATTCTTTAAGAGGAGGAAAGTTATGACATCCTGAGCTTTTATAATTAATTTAATTTTTATTTTAAGCCTAAAAATTTTAATTGTATTAATTTGGTATTATTTTTAAGAATTTATAAATTTTAGTTTTAATTAATTGGTGAGTTAATCAAGTAATTAATTAAGTAAATGGATTAGGATCATGTGACTACGTACATGCGCAAGGTTATTAGTATGTTAAGAAGACTAGTTTTGCACTATTTCATGTCTGAAGGTATTAAATTGTAAATTTGGTGGTTTGATGTAAATGCCATGTGGGTCATTAATGTGTGTGGGTTAGTAAATGCCAGTAGCCTTGTTGTGTAATTTATGAGGGCAAACTTAGCTAATAGCTGGGCAACGTGGATAGTCATGGAAAGGAAAAAATACACACATATATATATATATATAATGGTAACGATGATATATTAAAGGTAGTGGAGTCGATGATATATTTATAAAGCAGCTAATTCATGAAGGAAATGCAAAACGGTAGCATGGGGAAAGGGTTACGGGCAAAATGGAAGAAAAAAAACTTGGAAAATTTTAGCCAAATTTATTAAGGTAAGTTATTTTATTATATTAATTCATAAAAGAGTAAATAAATTAAAGATGTAATGAAGGTGTTTTATTTAATAGATATATATTATTAATTAATTTGGATTAAATTTTAAGGTCTAATGTTTGATGTGTATAATTTACTTGGGTTAAAAAAACTTAGACCCAGGGACAATCAGTAACAATCACCTCCATAATTGGATTCTATTTCAAGAAAAAATTAATTTAATTTAATTTAATTTTTTTGCCCATCAACTTAAATATTTATACCTATAAAAGTTTTTGTGCAAATGTAAGTTGACAGGAGCCTCTTTTTAATAATAATAATAATAATAATGATAATGATGATGATGATGATGATAATAATAATAATTAATTAGTTAAAGAAATAAATATCTATCCAAAAATTAGGCAAAATTGTTGGTAACGGAATAAAAAAATAAAAATAAAAAATTTATTAATCTAAACCTCCTAGACTAAATGCAACAATTGAATGATTAGACTATGTGAATAGCTGTTGACTAGTCATAATTTATTTATACAGAATTTAGTGGAGATTGAGGGAAAAATCTTCAGAAAGGGTTACTAGACCTATTAGGTAGGAAATTTATTCTTATGGTTGAAACTTAGTATTTCGCGTAAAAGCATGATAGGAACATATAATTTTATTGCATGATTATTGTGATAATACGAAGGTATGTAAAATGGTATGACTGGACTTTTATGGGGCTTGAGAAATCGCTCTCAGATATTCTGAAATTTGCTAGTAGTTGTGTGAGTAGTAATATTGATTATATGTTAAGAATTCATGCCTTCAGGCTGAAACAACAAAATTATGTTATAAGAGTGGCGTGGGAATATAAGGGTAGGAAGGAGTCATTATCGATATTATAATATTTTTTACGAATTTTACATGAAGAATATATTGAGTGGTTATAATTGTGGTAAGGTGGCATAAGGGTGAAAAATGATGTAACTTTGCATGAGTATTTTACTGCTCATTATTTAATTCATAATGTTATCGTCTGTTTTATTCGATAATCACAATTATTTTGAACACTTAATATCTGTCTTTATATGAAATACTTGTTGATATTATTTGAATGTTTTTTTGAACTAGGCTTAACAGCTCACCCCATCTTATGAGTTTTATACAAAAAGGTTGTCTAATAGTAAGAATTGAGGATAACAGAGGTCAGTAGCCGATCCAGACTAACAATTAGTAGTTAGAATAAGTCCTGGCATATGTGTAATATTTTTAAATAGCTAGATTAGTGAAAAACTTATGTAATCATTTTGGTTATCATATTTCAATTTTTCTGTTAAAACCTAGTGTGTGACACTTACACATCAAATTAATCACATCAAAATACTAAACTAAATCATATTTCAATTGTATCATGAATAAAATAATTTTTATCAAAACATAGATTGTTACAACATATGTGAAAACATATGGGGAATTGTATAATTCTAATTAATAAAAAAATAATGTGGAGTATAATAGACTATTTGTGGAGTATAAATAGACTTGCCAAATCTTAAACTTGACATATTATATTATAGTTTTTAAAACATTTCACAACATGGAACAAATAGTAAAGAACCATGTTGGTAACATGATAATTATAAAAATACGTAGCTGTCTTTTATGTGATATATGTGAGGTAAAGCTCTCAGTCTAGCTATACTATATTATTGTGAAGGTTGTTGGTTATGACATTCTCTCAAAAGATAGATACCCTTAAAGTGTTCACATAAGGAAGCTAAGAGATATGTAGAAAACCACATCATAAATATTATTATATTATGATTGCCCATTGTTTATTTATTATTGTTATTGAATATTGAAGATTGAACCTATCACTAGAGTTAAAAGTTTGACCACAGTGAGGATGATTAAGTTATGTTTTAAACTTGTAGTATTCACGCAATATTCAATTTTTTAATTTTTCAGAATTATTTAATTTTTGAGTGTAATACGCTATCTTTATCCCCTCTTTACATTACTCTAAAATTCACTTTGCTATTGTTCATGTTTTAATATAGTAAATTATTATTCTAGAATATTTATTATCATATTTTATAAGATTTAGATAGGTAAAAGTATTAGAATTTAGTAAAAAAAATTATTTGACAAAATAATGATTACATCTCTACTAAGAAAAGAATAAATTGGAAGTCCAAATCAAATTCAGTCATTATGAAATTGTGCAAAAGCACTAATGACATTGAGAAAATTGGCAAAATCACGATTTTAAGAGTTGTTTCTGTCCGATAGTTAAAAATGGTTTTTGCTAATACATTAGGAGAACAGAATCAATCAAACCACCCATTTCAAGTTGGAAAATCATGAGAAGTTAAAAGAACCTTCAAGGACATATAGGGAATATGAAAAATGGTCAAGGATACTCAATGGCCCTTGTTAGGGTCATCTAGCACCCTGGGCAAAAAATAGCTTCTACCAACAAAAGTAGAGTAATTGGGATTTCAAACACAGATTAGACCTCATTTCTTATCTAAATTGAAAATTTCTGAACCACTCCAAATAGTACAATCATATGCAACAACAGAATATACAAAGGCATCAGAAAAAAACGAGAAAAACCTTATCCAGGAAAAACCTTAAAATGATTTTCATTATAAAATTAGGTTATAAGACCTGATGAACTCTCTATGACTCTTTATACAAATTCACTTAACCTCTTGCTCGAATCCTTGCGTAGATCAAGTGGAAAATTTTTTGACTCCTCAAAAAGTGTATTTTGGAATCCTTCAAGATTTATAAACTTAAGATCAAGTAGAAAAAGAAGAATAACAATTACAAAGTAATTTTTCTCTCTTAAAGACTAGAAAATATGCTATCTTTTTATTGTTTGTTTGTTGTTTTTTTTTTTTTCCCATTGTACATAAAGGCATATTTATAGAAAAACCTAGACCTAAACAATCCTATGTAGCTCAGGAAATCTTATCCAGGAAGCAATTTGTTGATGCTGGAACTTCTATTGTTTCCAAATTCTTATTATTTGGTAGCTTTTTTTCCAACCTTCATCATCCTTTGGAATCCTAGCTACTTCAAATTAGGAAACATGATTGATTTGAAAATTTAATTCATTGAATTTGCCAAAATTTACAAAAATGACCTAAACTTTCACAAGAATATCAAGGTTATATCCTATAGTTTGTATTATATTTATATCCCTAATTTTTTTCTATTTTATCCGGGATTTGTGCCTCAACCGTCAAAATTAACTGAGAGAAAAAGATATCCACAAAAATAAATAGATAAAAATACATTTTTACTTATTTTTATGTTAAGATAAAATATTATTTTAGTTGAATAAAGGGTGAGCCCATTTGTACTCCATAAATAACCTATTGCACTCCACTTTGTTTTTATTAATTAAAATTATGTAATTGCCCATATTTCTTTCATTTATGTTTTACATACATATAATGTTATAAAAGCCCTTTTATTAAAACTCAATCCACAAGACAACTATAATATTATAAATACTTGATTTTATATATAAGTTATTTTTCAAAAAATATATATATAGAATGTAATTTACTAATTTTTCGTTAGATATTTTGATAAGTGGACGGCTAATTACAATCTAATTTTATTTTTATTGTTTTTCAAAAAATTGACTTAGTTAAATGAATTAGCTTACTATCATAAGAATTTCTAGTGTTGCATTTAAAAAAAAATTTATTATTACAAAAAATTCAAATTAAATTTTCAAAAGAAAGGTACCTCTAGTTTGTTTAGTCTGTATACTTAAATATTAATTTTTGTGATTCATTGATTTTCGTAGTTAGATATTTTTGATGGTTTTTTTTTCTATACATAAATTGTGAGAAAAAAAAATCAATAATCCTATTTTGAATTTAGGATTAGTGAGAAAAGTTAATAGAGGTAATAAACAATTAGAAATTTAAATTTACAAATCATCTTATTTTCATGTTTGTAGGTTTTTTGTAAGAGATATATATTGAAAAGTTAAAATAAATTTTATTTCCATTTATATTTTTCGCAATCATATAAAATAATTATTTATTTATTTTATAGCTTAATCAAATAAGAAATTTTTTTATTTTATTTCAATTCATTTAAAATTTTTATCATATTGATATTTATTTATTTTGTTACATATATTTCATAATTTATTTTCTTAACATTTACTACATTTACAATTTTTCTTACATTTTATTTCATCACATTTTTTCTAAAATATATTACTGGATTGTGCAAATTGAGATCATGTAGGACTTTATAAAATGACTTTACGATGAGGATAAAATTTAAAATGATAAAAATTTGTAAACAACAAGAATGAAAAAAATTAGTTTTTCTATTTGACTAACTTATGAAAGAAAATAAAATAAAATAAAATTTATTTTCATGTGATTGTTTAAAAATAAATATAAATACAAATGAAATTTATTTAATCATTAAAAATATTTTTTATTCTTTTATAGTCCTAAGGATATTTGTTCAAATTTATAAAAAAGTTTCTTTATAAAGGACAATTATGTCATTTTAAATTATGCATAAGAGTGGCAGGTAAAAGAAGAAGAGTTTTGTAATTTTACTTAATAAATAAAGTAAAGTAGAGTGCAAGAGATTATCTGTAAAATACAAATAAATTCACCCTAAATACAAATTTACTTTACCTATATTTTTTTAGATAATATTTTTTTTTTTGGTTTATTTTATACTTTAATCTAAATTGTGATTGGTTATGTGTTAATCTTTAAATTAGATGGGAGTCTCCAAATTGCAATATGGAGTTTGCACTTTAACCCAAATCACAAGGTGCATAGTTATGTGTTGACCTTTGAAATAGATTAGGGTCGAGTTTTTGGAACCAAATCATAAGGAATTAAAGTGTAATTATCTTTATTTTATTTTAATAAAAATTTATACATATTTAAAGTAATTTATTCTAAAATATTTAGAAATTGCTGACCATAAACCAACTCAATCATCTTAAGGTCAAGGAGGTTCAGGGTAAGAGGGACGAGCTGTTAAGGCCTATTTAGACTCTAGGCTATAAACAATATATTTATGTAAAAAGTGGGAAGCTTCTATACTTTGTAAAACTGAAAATTACTACCACTATTCAAACTTCGAATACATATTCTTACGCACCTTGTACTTTTAAAATAAATTGGAAATAATAAACAAATAATTAAAAATAATAATTTTGACTCTTAATAACTTTGAGAAAGACATTTATACCATTTATAGTTTATTTCATCTTTACACCCCTGATTGTATTTGATATTCAATGGTTATTTTTATTTTTTTACATAAAAATTTAATATCATTCACAATTTTAACTTAATTTTAAGAACAAGAAATTTAAAAATAAGTTTTTAAAATTTAAAAGATTTTCGTAAAATTTACCTTTCGCACAAAAATATAAGGATAGTTTACTAAAAATATTATTATTACAGTTACTGTTGCTGGTACGTTCATTTTTTTTCTTTGTTTGTTAATTCATATTTGAGTGTGGTCAAAGTTAGTTTTTTTTTTTTTTTTAAAAGAAAGACTTCTACTTTAAACTAATATGATACAATTTAATTAAAAATAATGGAACAATCTCTGGCTAGTTTTTATAGTTTATTTTTTTTATTTTG
>QLOD02000017.1:21089206-21100411 GCA_003260245.2 Sideroxylon spinosum | reverse complement strand
AACTATAAAACACAATATAAACTGAGCCTTGGTTGTGGCCAAGCTATAGTGCTCCAATTATCTCATAAAACCATAACAACAAAGATAGCCTTATGGCTTTTACAACCCAAATCAATAATTTCTAAATTTAAAATTAATACTACAGGCCCAAAATGAAAATTCAAAACTTAAACTAATAAAATATGAAATGTCTGCAACGACTTAAGTACTTCTATTCCACCAAATGCCCACCTAATTATTAGTATCTACCCCTATATCAGAATCTGTAAAGACGTGAGCACTAATCCACTTGTGCTCATGCAGGATCACAAAAGCATATACAATATGTAAACAAAAATATAAAATTTATAGTTATAAATCTAACATATCTCAACAAAATCAAGATAGGGAAAAATCCAAACTCTCTTATTCATAAACCTCATAAAATTATTATAAAAAAAAAAAAAAAAATTATCCTTATATAAACATGCACCAACAATCATCATAATAAATCTCATCTTCTACTCAATTAACTCTACTTAATCAATTTCATCATAATTATCCATATCTACGTTTCATTACTTCAGTTATGTGGGTGGGTACCAATATCGTCGTCGTTACAGGCTACGATTAGCCTTATTTAAACGTTGCTATTGGTTACAATTAGCCAGGCTACACTTAGCTTTATTTAAACGTCGTCGTTATAGGTTACAATTAGCCTGGCCATGATTAGCCTTATCACGCATCTTATTGTAGGCTACAAACTTATTGGCATGAAGATCAATCCCTGCGTAGGCTTTGGGAATTTCAATCCTAGGGTAATCTCGATATCCCTCCTATTTTCATTTACCCACCAACCCCGTATCTCATTATCCTATACATTTCCTCTTATCACTTATCACTATCATCTCAAAACCATGTTTATATCCTCATCTCATTCAACCATAAAACCACTATCATCATTATGGAAATTTATGTAACCATCTCTTTCTATTCAGCTTATCATTAATCATAATTCACCTTACTATGTCATCATCTCATTAAGCCCTAGAACAACTAACATCATCACATTAACTAGTTAAACAATCTCCTCTTATTATGTCATCATTTCATTTCCTTATCACATTTTCAACTTATTCTGGCTCACACATAATATGCATTAATAAGATTAGCACAACTTAACATGAAACAAATATCAAGCCTATAATAAGAACCCATAAGTTTATTATTGGGACAAAATATTAGACCAAAATATCTTTTAACTAATTACTTCATTCCAAGATTGATTCACATTCTAATTCATATACTTTTCACTTATTTAATCATTTAAGTTGATCAACTCATGTTCTAGGTTCTAGGTACTGAACCACACAAGTTTTTACACAAATCGACAAACTAGTATTTTGGATAGGGGTTCATGGGCGCCCCACCTCATGAACCACGGGCTTCCTATAGAAAGTCATGGGAGCCCCTCTGTATACAGAATGAGCCTTTGTTTTGGTTTGAGCTCTGGGCCATGTTTTTGGGTGTCAATCTCAAGCAAAAATATTTATATCTCATAACCTTGTTTTCCAGAGATGTTTAGGACCTAAAAGAACCTAGATAACCAATCAAAACAATTTTTAATTCACCCATTTAATCAATACAAAAAATCATGGTTCCACCTATACATATATATTTACACGTTTATCACACTCCATAAATCAAACTTTGAAGCTTCTGAATCTCAAATAAATTACATAGAAATGTTGGCTAGCTCGAATACATCTTCTATATGCAAAAATGAAGTTAAAAATCCCAATCTCAAGTGTTGAATAAGATAAAGAAAGTGTAGAGGTGAACTCCCGATTTTGGCTTCCAACTTAGGCTGATTGATCTCTTCATCCCTTGATCCAAACAACAAATGAACCATTTAGAAATGATCGTTGGAAGCTCAATTTCACTTTTGTAAAAATTAATTTGAATTTTGCAAAAGTTTAAGCTACTTACTCTTTAATTTCTCTTCCAGCTTCCACCTTCCTTTCTTGTTCTCTTCCAATACCCTAAACTTTCTCTCTCTCTCTCTCTCTCTCTCTCTCCTCTCCTCTCATATACGCATACATACAAAATTTGGATTGATTTACAAGCATCCAACAATAGCCTAAACTTTCCATTATACTACAATCTGACCCAAGATAGCCTAAGAACACCCCCTTCTCATATCATTCAGCCAACTACCACACAGGTAAGGTGTCCCACTTGAATCACATAGGCCCCACAAAAAACCATGGGAGCCCTTCAGACTCTCTCCATACCAAAATGTCCATTTTTTGGCTTATTTTATCTTTTACTTCCAAAATTGGTAACCCGAAGTCATATCTAATAACTTATAAAGTTTAAGTAACAAGTTATCACACCCAAAATGTGTTTGAAACCATAAATTTATATCAATACAAAAATTTCAAATTTTACATTAACGACGGTTCAATGATACGTTGTTGCCAATAGTAAAGCAGAGTAATGACCTATGATGTGATCAATTTCTGCTATTCATCTACATATACTTTACTGTTGATTTTATGATTTATTTTTTAATTTTTATTTTGGAGTCTTCCGTTGGTTTTTGACATTTGCACATTAAATGCTTAATCAGTGACGTTAGGAAAGGAAGCCAATGAGGATTTGTCTATTAATTAAGTTGGAATTATCAATTGAATAATTGCTTTGATGACGGATCGATTAAGATAAAAATGCTTCTCCAACCTATTATTGAAAAGAAAAAAATATAGTTTTCTATTTTATTTTTATTCTTTGATTAACTAATGTTGTTATCCCTTATTTTTTAGTGACAATTTTATATGTATTTCTTTATTCTTGAAATAAAACAAATTATTATATTATATTTGACAAGTTAACGAGAACGGTTACGAAAAATCCGTTACTTAACAGGCGCAAATATGGAGGAGATTTTCGTCCCCAAAATGGGGATGGGAAGGGGTACCAATATTGGTAAACAGGAACAGGACGATAACAAAGGCGGATAATGTGATGACTTCTTTATACTTGTTTCATTGACATCCTTATCGTCAACTCGGGAACATACCATTGGATTTAAATCCAATCATACAGATGCATTTACACTTTTTACAATGGTCAGCGATCTCAATATCCTCGAATTGACATTAAAAGCAATGTCAAACTCCCTCTTTTTATTTTGTTGTCCATGAAAGGCTTGAAAGCAGTGGGAACAACCTTCCCGTGACCCGCCATCCCAAAGCCATAATATTGTTTAATATAGCCTTTTAAACACACAAACACACAAGAATCCAAAAATATGTATTTCACAGGTAGCTGCCACTTTTCCATATTCATTTCGGATATACCATAAAAACTTAATTTGCTGCACTACTGCCAATTCTAACCCTTTTTCTTCTCAAAAGAACTGCAACTTCTCATTTTACAAATATCCATTTCCAATCAAAAACTAAAAGAATACTCACTTTCCTTAATTACATGATCCTTAGAATCTAGGTGGCGGCAGCGGCCTGTTATATGCAGTTCGAGCTGTTTCACTTTTTTGCCGAATATCTTCATACATTTTCAAAGAAGCCTCAGAGAACTTGGTCAGATGATCAAGAACCTTCACCAAACTGGTATGTATGCAGCTTACGTTGGTGGACCTATCATCAGTCTTATTGTCATCCTTGCACTCTGATTCTCCATTGTCAATTGAATCCTGTGTTTTTTGTTTCTGCTGCTGTTCCTCTGCTTGTCCAATTGAATTGTGAAGGTCCCACAGAAAAGCTTTGATGGCATCCCTAAGTTCTTCGGATGGCAAAGTTTTAATCCCAGCTGACCAATCACGACACACAACAAATATGGGAGGGGCCAAAGCTCGACGCGGGGAGAATGGCTTTCTGCTCTTGGACCGCTCCCAGTCCTGGGGTAGCAAGATGCAGTTCTGCAGCCATCCATTGAGAGCTTCAACATATGATGTATGGCTGTTGATCCAATCAGCAAAGCTCAGGCCAAAGCATTCAATTTCATCCTGAAGCTGAGTCATAATCTGACTCTGCGTATCTCCCCAGGGAGTGCGACTTGATCTTTTCGCATGATATGCTAATGAAATAGTTATGTATTGTGCATGATGGCATTCTAGCATGGCCTTCCACATCCTAATCAATCTGCATAAGATTTATTAGTCATGGATCTCAAAATATGATACACACAGCATAATATATGTAGCCAAGTTATGAATATTAAAAGCTGAATTTTGTATGCTTGAGAGGCTAAAAGGTGCCAAATTAATTTCAGTTGTTTTCTAAAACAAGTGTTTTGAATACTAATCTCACCCGTTAATCAGTTCTGCTAGTTGTGGCTGCAGCTCATCGTCCCTCATTTTCTCAATTCGTTTTGATATTGAATCAACGGCATGAAGGGCCACTCTAATTCGTGAATGCAAGTCTTTCACAACCGCCCGAGTTTTGTCGATCACTTGAGCACTAAGGCCTTTTGCGAATTGGTGCCTTAGTTTGTCACACTTCCGATCATACTCCTTTCTGATTGACTCACTAGCCTATGTTTAAAAACAACAAAATGAATAAGATGCCATTTTATAGTAAAGATGGATCGAAAAACAGTAATGCTAAGGAACATACGAACAAAAGTAGAGACTTAGCCACTTGGTTAATTGAAGATAAACTGTTACTTTTGAACTCTTGACGCTACGCATCCAACAGACACATTCATCAGCCAGGAACACATCAGCATTTTTTGGATGTACATCTTCTTTTATATTTACCAACAAAACCAGTGTCTTTTTTATAACCTTAACAAGTTTTGGGTTGATTAGAGTTAACAAATCCTTTCAGAAGGAAGCTAACTCAGCCTTTAAACAAGTAAGTGGTTAAACAGCACCTAAAAAGAATTATCTTAGCCATACATTGGGACGTTCTATTTTTTGTTTATTGCGCATAGAACTAAGAAATTGTATCGAACTAATGCCATCCTTCTCTCTGTCATTTACATCTTTATAAATAAAATTCAACATTTATGAAAGATTTTTTGGGCGAAAACTAAGCATTTGATGGTGGGTGTACAGAGCAAAGCCCAGAAAGAGATGGCAACCCAAAAACTCGATTGAGGGGACCATCCCCCAATGAAAAAAACTCAGACAAGATAACAGTTCCAAACAGGCTACTACATGTATAAGAGAAAACAAAAGTACATCTCTAAAGGTTTGAATTTGAACATTGAACCAAAAATTGAGATTCCAACACATTTTCAATCTACAGCCATATGGCGTGTGAAGGTGGTAAAACGTACAAGGGGCAATTGAATTGGAGAAGACTGGCTTATAGGGGGGTTGGGTTGGGGTGTGGGGAAGAGGGCATAGTGAGTGGCAGTCAGGGCCGGAGCCACACCCAACCAAGAGTGGACGACTGCCACACCTGAAGTTCTAGGGCAGTCCGGTACACGAAACTCCCACCTATGTGGGGTACGGGGAAGGGTCGGACCACATTGGGCCTATAGTACGCAGCTTTACCCTGTATTGCTGGAGGCTGTTTCCACGACTTGAACCCATGACCACAAGGCCACACCTGAATTTCTAGAAAAAAAAAATTTATTTTACCTGTATACATATGCCTAGAAAAAATTCCACACAATTTATTTAGAACGCTAGAAAAAATTTTACACCACCGATTGGAAAAATTTCACACAAAAAAAATTTTATTTAGAATATTAGGAAAAATTTTACGTCACAGCTAAAAAAAGTTCCTGGCTCCACCACTGGTGGCAGTGAGGATAGGAATTGATGCAAATCAAAATATTATCTTCTTTATTAAGATTTTATTTTATTTAAGGAAGATTTTATTTTAGGATTTATCGGCAATTTACTAGGATTTGATTTTGAGAGACTTATCTTTGATTTGATTAGCCTATTTAAAGGTTAGTAATCTTTAGGGTCTAGTGGACTTCGATTTAAGAAAATATTTTTGTTCTTCTCTCTCTTTTGATCTTCTTCTTGTCTCTGTTGCTTAATCCTTTTCTTTCTTTCTTTCACTGCTATAATTTCTCTAGTCCCGATTCTAGAAGATTAACTAGGCACCTGCTTTGGAATTTATTAGTTTCTTCTTTATAGTGAGATGGCAGTGAGGAAGGTAGACTGGCACCAGTTTTGGAAAATAGTTTCTTCTTTATAGCATTATTATTGAGATACTGATGAATTTCCTTATTTTTAGGAGGCCAAACAAATAAAGGCTATCTGGTTACATGTCTCTGAGCATGACAGCCAGCTGGCACAAAATTTCCGTGCCTCTCAAAAATTTGGCATCTTGATAGTAGAGCATCCTAATTCCTACGTGGAGGATACACATTTTTGGTAAACGGTTTTCACAGCCAACTTTGGAGGACATAAAGAGCATCTAGTGTTTTCATTTTTCCCATCCATCATCCAACTAACAGGCCAAGACACAACATTCAGTGTGAGCACACCATTGAAACCCTCTCTTCTAGCTGCCAACACATGGACTCCCCACCCCTAATATAGGCAGGAAACAATGTGGTAGGGCATACCATTGGAGCCCTGTACAAGGGAAAATGTGCTTGTGCCAAGCCAATCTATCATAATTATGGGAGAGTTCCCTGAGATTGCATCATTGTCTATAGCCACACACAGGACACCTTGCATGTTGGTCTAAGGAATGACATGGCATATCCTAGCGATGATAAATGGAGCAAATAATCCATCACATGTTAGGAGCAGACAGTCTCGTAACATTTCTAACTTGAGGAGATTGGTTCACTAGAGGAAAATGACAAACAGCAGATAAAGAGCTAATAACACGATGCACAGTGAAAACTTCGTGCAGTGGTAATGCTAAAAAAAGTGGTAAACATATTTAAGGGTAATTACACTGTCCTCCCCCTCCAAGTTTGAGAAATTACTTTGACCTCCCCTAGTTTTCAGTTAATTCACCTAGTAGTATTTTCAAAAGCTTAGAAGTACACAGAATTTTAATCTATAACATTTTATATGAGGATATTTTAATTAGTTCATATAGAACTAATCTAACAATAACAAGACTCCGTACAACTTTATCATTTATATGTCATAGGCAGGGGCGGATCCATCCAAGATTTTCACCAAAGGAGGCACCGGATATAGTCAAAAAGAATATAACAAGTTATTTCGGAGTTATAGAGGAGAAACAATATTACTTTTTAGGAATATATAAAATTATTATTAGATATTGAACCAATGAATATACTTTTCACAATTTAATGGTTCAACTGATCCTTTAGCAAAACCTGAGATTTAATAAGAATGTTCCTCGTTACTAAAACAATATAATTATTATTAAGTTTAATTATTTATAAAATTCATTATGTTATATTTTTTAATATTATGCACAAAAGTATTCAACAGTTTGTTTCACAAAAAACACTTGAGTTCGATTATTGTACATTCCTTTTATACTAAAAAATTTTGAGTTAACCTTAATTTTTTAATAAAGCCAAAATACCTAATTTTGAATTAATTTCATTTTTTAATAAAGCTAAAATGCCAAGGGTATTTTGGTAATTTCATGTCCAAAACCAAAGGGGTCACTTGTCCCCCCTCCCCCCACGGGGGCCTCTTCATAGTTTGCCCATGGTCACAGGAGATAATGTATTGACAAATTTAAAAGCAAAGGAGCTTGGAGTAATTTCCCAAATGTGAGGGCCAGGTGCTATCTAACTTTTGAAGAAGCCTCAGGGAGGACAATGTAATTTACCCTATATTTTGATATGGCTATTCACAAGCAAAATGATTGCTTACTCGGTTTCCTAAGAAGACAAGTTGATCATCAAGAATTGCTTCAGGAATACTAAGTTCTGTTATTGGTAGTTACAACTTTTCATTATTATTTATTATTTGCTAGTTATATCATACAAGTCACTGAAAATTAATTTTAAACTTCTGAGCATTTTTTTTATAGTGCTTATACATTTAGCAGACTAGCCAATGCTTTTCAGATATTAGATGTCGTGTAGATTTAGTAATATAACAACTCTAGAAGTATGGTACTACCTATAAAGAAACTCATTCTTCATAATATAACCTTCCGCACAACCACATTAAGTTGGTTTGTATCCTGTTTGGGACTTGTGCAGCATGAATTTTCTGAACTATTCTCATTGTTCTCCTTCCGTGCACATCAACAAAGAATATGACACTGAGAAGAAAGAAACAAAACTATTTGCTTTCAAAAATAATTATCCAGTGAAAGCTCCTTTAAGTTCAATTTATTTCACCAAAACTCATAAAATCTAAACAGTGAAAAAAAAAAGGGCATATCACCCTTGATACATTTTTTGGGCATCAACAAGTAATTATTGACAATTTATTCTGGCACAAATCAGGAAAGAGCTAAAAACAGAATAAATTGACATTCCAAATAACAGATCTACAATAAATTTTCTACTTGTAAATTGAAACCAAATCATTAAGCGGCATGGATGCTTTGCACTCAAATTAGCCTGAATATAAATAGAAAGCAGAATATGTCTACCAATCAATTAAAAGTTTAATAACAAATCAACTGAAAAAAGAAGCAATTTACAGTAAATGCAGTATCAAACACAATGAACTAAACAGATCAATATGATAAATACAGTACTAAAGAGGCTTCAAAATACCTTCACTTCATCACAGAGCTTCCTCTCCCACGCGTACAGTCTGTCCAGAGTAGAGGAGTGGCTTCCTGCAATCATGCAGAACTCTTCAACAAAATCACTTCCACTATCATCGTTGTCATCTTTCGATGCTGAGGTAAGAGGATTCCTCGAAGAAGATGACCTTGAGGATGTTGAGCGCTTCCAAGTAATAAACTTTGTTGCCTGTTCTGTAGGTTCTGTATCGATACTAAGAGTAAGATTATGGTAACAAAAGACAAGAAAGGTTGTGTCTAATCGGTTCACAGATCAAGTATTCCTTCATGTTATCCTACAAATAATACTGCCTCTAACTTGATAGAGGCCTTTCAAAGTTGGATTTATTTTGTGCTGATGATTGCTTAAGCTGATGCAAGTTGAATTAACTCTTGATCCTAAGACTACAGATATGGACATGAGGCATGAATATCAAACAAAATGGATAAGCCAACATGATAATTTCAAAAAATTACGAGGACATGACACAGTGGAGATAGATCAAAAAGAGTAAATTTATATATTTTTATATGTACACATGAAAAAGCTACTATTTATCCATTTTCATATAATAAATCCATTTATCTTTTATTTTAAAGAATTATATTCAAAAACAAATTGAAAGCTCAAAAATTACTAAAATAAAAAAATTAAAGAAGAAAATTTTTCCACATATAAATTCATGTTGCTTTCATCATATTATTTAGTTATAAGTTTTTTTCTTCTAAATTATGTCACTTTTCCCATTTGTCGATGTGATGGACATGTCCCCTAAGTCTGGCTCTAAAATAATTAGAAAATAATAGGAGATGTATAGGAGTTGTCCAACGAATGTCAAAATACACACAGGCCCATGGGTGCGACACTTTTCTAGAAGTTTCTGTGCTCCTTACCCAAAAATTTCCAATGATATAAATATGTTACGCACTTAAAAAATTCTGTTACACAAATCCAAATTTCATGCTCTTGTACCCATGCCTAATAGGATGCCAATATAGAGTAATGTTCAAGGTGGTAAATGAAATATTCACATATTAAATGAATCCTATATCAGGGAGGTGATTGAAGACACAGAATGATCCTTGCAGGCTTACAGCAACTAGCATGTTTGTCCATCCTTGAACCCCACTAAATTGACCAAGCACAAACAAGAACCAACTCTAAAATCATTAATTGACACCGGTAAAATATAAGCACTTCTTGCTCGTATAAAACTTAAATCATACCATGTGAAACGAGTGCAGTATTCCCTCCACAACAGTCCAGTCTCAGAGCAGCCAAACAGTCTGATGCAGACAACCCCCCTAACAAGGTTGACAGGTTGTTAGGATCTCCACCAAAAAATAGGAAGTAGAAACAGAATCGTCAAAAACAAAGCTTTTTCCATCCAGACTTCAAATTGTTACCTTTTGCCACAGAATATCCAACCTGGATTTTGTTAGCTTCAAGCATCCTGGAGACCTCCTTGCCCGATTCAGACGCCCTAAAGAAACGATGCTCAATGTCCTTCATGCTAGAAAGAAAATCTTTCGCTCTGTGGGTGATGAACTCGGAAGGGTCCTCTCTTTCTTCGTCTACATCATTCTTCACTAAGATCTTATCCCTCTTCGAACTAGATGGCTCCAATGCAGCTTTCACAATCTGCGGTCCTGGCAACCCATTCACATTGTGTTCATCATCTACCTCTTCCGCTTCACTATCAAGTGCCTGATGAATAGTACCCTCAATTTCCCCAGCCGAAACAGGACGGCCAGTTGGCATCAAAGATTGGTTAATTCTGTTAACTTTGTACCCCTTTTGTTCAAATTCAGGATTCGTGGATTCTAAATCTCTTCCCTTGAACTGTCTATACACTCCCATATCATCAGAATTCAAATGCATTTCGTTCTGTCCAACAAACCTAGAGCTCTCTAAATCATCAGAAGGGTCAAAGAAATCCCAAGAGCCAGACCCAAAAGGAGGTGGTGGCGGTGGCGGCATTGTGAATGTCACAGAATCACCATCATGGACATAGCCATTCCTAGATGGGCCAACAGTAACAGTCACAGCACTTGTCCCTCTTGATCTCATATAACTCACCCTGGACAAAGGCCGGGAAAGGGGGATCTCACTGGGCAGCGGTGACGGCGAATCCGACACTTCTGCGGCGACGTGTGACGGAGACGGAGGAGATGGGTACGACGAATGTGACGGAGTTTTGTCGAGTTCTGTGGCCGAAGTGGACGTCGAGGACTCTATCAATGCTTCGGCCTCGGCGTATCGCCGAAGAGCTAGGCCAATGTTTCGAAGGGATTGAATATACGCAAGGTGAGCGGCGGCGAAAGCGTACCTCGAGTCAATCGCTTGTTTAATGAATCTCTTCCTTGCCTTGCAGAGACGCAGAGCTTCACTCTTCTCTGTTTTTGAACTCGCACCACCCATTTTTTTTCCCGGCTTGATATTCAACGAAACCAATTTACTAAACACACACCATTTTCTGCTCTAAGAAAACCCACGAAGAAACCGAGGTAAAAACTAGAGAATTGAAGAGAAACAACAACTATCCTCTTTCTT